>VYZP01003928.1:1969-87260 GCA_013400635.1 Hypocryptadius cinnamomeus
TGGACACACAGCATGGACACACAGCCCTGTGACACAACCTGGGCACACAGCCTGGGCACACAGCATGGACACACAGCCTGGGCACACAGCCTGGGCACACAGCCCTGTCACACAGCCCTGCCACACAACCTGGGCACACAGCATGGACACACAGCCTGGGCACACAGCATGGACACACAGCCTGGGCACACAGCATGGACACACAGCCCTGTGACACAGCCTGGGCACACAGCCCTGTGACACGGCCCTGCCACACAGCCTGGGCACACAGCATGGACACACAGCCCCTGTCCTGAAGCACCTGGAACACTGCAAGCAGCCTGTCAGGCTGAAATGCAGCACCTTGCCCTAAATTTCTCTGGGGTAAGTCACATTTCCCTCTGCATGTTCACAGCACATGAGCACTACTTCCTCTTTCTCCACCCTGGACAACCCTCCTTCATCACTTCATTGTCCTGAACATAAGGAAGAGAAGACTTCCCTGAATGCCTCCACCACCCCTCACTGGTGTTTACAGTACCTCCTGAACCCCTTTTTTCTTTCCAATTGGATTTTAATTTGTCCAGTGTGAGATTCCCATAGAGTTGTCCATGTCCTAAATGCTCAATTGTTGGCTGAACATTTTCCATTTTATTAAACAGGTCATGAGCAAGGGAAAGACCTGTCTGGATGGAGGAAAGTGCTGCAGCTTTGGTGTGGTGTCCACATTAATCTGAGATCCAAAAGGTGGCTGATGGTGAGAGTGGGGGAGGATGTTCCCCACATGGTGTTTAGAAGGATTTGCTCTATTTACAAACTTCTTCTCTGCAGATTGCTTCCCCTAATGATGTGCTGTGTGGTGTCCAAGAACACTGTCAGCACAACAGAGAGCTAAACTGGAAGGAATTATGAGTGCATTAAGCAGAGCTGTTGGAAACATCAGTGCCTGCAAACATCTTAAAATACAAGCCAAAGAAGTGGGAAGGTTAAGGCATGGCTGTAAGGGCTCCATTACAACAGGGGAATGCTTTGAAATACCCAAAATGGAACACAAGAAGACAACACAATTTAAAAAAATGCAACTTATAAAAACACTGTGAAAGAGCAATGAGTTCAGAAGATCAGATGTGAATTAAGGTTTTTTTGTCTTGATTACTGCACTTCTGACAATGTTGTATTACTGTTGACGTGCTGAGGCTAAACACCCCATTTTGTTCTACAAGTTTACTTCTTACTTTCCAAAACTTATCTGACATTATTTATTCACAGGGGAGGGAAGGGAGAAGAAGGCAGTTGATAGCTTCAGTCAAGCTCCTCTCAGACTCTCTTGAGAAGAGAACAGAGAATCTCCAAGTTTGAAAAAAAATATCAACTCACTGACAAATGCACAGATAAATGTAAATTCAGAAATGACCATTCAAGAAGATGTTTTAACATCTGTGGAGATGTCAAACTCCAGGCTCAGCCTTATTGCTCTCTGTAATCCAGACTCATCACCAGCTTCCTTTATTCCCCTATTCAAAGGCACTTAATTAGCTGAAGGGCTTGTTGCTTTGTCTTCAAAAGCTCTCCATCCCTCAAAGGCTTTGCTTTGGTATTGTGCTGCCACTGTCCTTTGAAATCAAATCTGGTTTTCTCTTCACAGCATTGGTAAAAAAAAAAAAAAGGTTGATTTTAAAAACTTGGTTCCCGAAAAAAAGAGAAAAGAGAAGAGAAGAGAAGAGAAGAGAAGAGAGAAGAGAAGAGAAGAGAAGAGAAGAGAAGAGAAGAGAAGAGAAGAGAAGAGAAGAGAAGAGAAGAGACCAGCAGAACTTCATTCGAAGTGGCTTTAAAAATAAGTTTGACCCTGAAGAAAAAGGGTAGGGGATCGAAGCTGCAGATGAAATCTGGCCAGTACTTTTGGTTTTACTAATAAAGCATGATACTGTAATTGTTTTATGCATTAGGAAGATGCCTTGTGACATCTTGGAAATCCCAAATAAAACATTCTTTTCCCCTGTACTTGCAGGAGGACTGTATGTACTCAGATGATGCAGGTTGTGTTCTCTGCTTTTCCAAACTCTTCATCAACCTGCATCAGAGCTTATGAAGTGCTGCTGAGTCAGAACAGTCTCACCTAACAGTCACAGTGCACTGACTTTTCACAGGCAGAAATAACTTCCCATAATATATGGCACCCAGAAATCAGGCCATGGTATTACCATTTCTTCATATTAATAAAAGCTGTATTTTGTATTCCATTATAGTTATTTAACCTTTGACATCTAACCTCTGGGTCAGTTTGCTCTTTGTAACAGCACATTTCTTCTTCAGTTTTGTTTCTATATTTAGAAAACTTACGCTCTGAAAGATTTTTTAACTTTAAAAAAAAGTATATTTAATTTAGCCCAGAAGTTTCAGTGTTTCTCTGCAACCTATAGTTTATTCTTCCAACTCAGAAAATGTATTGCTGCTTTTACCACAGTCAAAGAAATACTTTGCTTTTCAAAGGGTATTTTAGTCCTCGGCATGTTCTTCACTATCCCATATGCAGTCCATATTTAGTAAAAATACAGCCACTTTTACTGCAAATAATATTAGTTTTCTCTCTGTCTCTTCCCTTGTCATTTTTTCTCTATCAGAACTTTTGGCAATGGAGATGAAACAAACATACCCTTCACTGACAATCCCGTGTACAACTCTGGATGTCAGCAGGAATGCAGAGAGCTCTAAGAATAGCACATTTGGTTCCTACGGTGCAAGTGGAGCTAGAGACACAGCATGTCCCTCCCAGACAATGGCTGTTTATCACCTACATCCCCCCAACAAAACAACCTTTTCAGCTGTGTTTTGGTTCTCAGCATTTCACACACGGAGCAGTCAGTGGGCAATCCTGCCCTCCTCCCTGAGACTCCCAAGTTTTAACTCAGATCAGCTAGGGCTTGGAAAAGAGATAGCCACCCAAAGGGTTTATTGTATTCCAGCCTGACTTGAACTGCGGATATCCCCGGCTGGTTTTCCTGCCTTCAGGGAGGAGGAGATCCCTCCTTCCCTGCACAGAGCCCCGTGTCTGCTCTTGCACTGGGGGCACTGACAGAACAGCTTTTCTGAAAGTGGGGTGTTGTATCAGCATTGCTGAAGGCAGAACTGGGCCCAGTGTCTTGGACATTCCAGAACAGGAAATGTGCAAGTACAAACATGAAAATCCGGGAGATGCCCAACTAGTCAACCTGCCTGGGCAAATGCAGCTTTTTGTGCGCCCAGAAACAGCCGATAAAGTCAAGTGGTGAAGCTTCACCCCTGAAAACAGCGTGTGATAGCTCTGGATACCTCTGACTCTGGCATTTACTACCATGTTTATATTAGGATTTACGAGTCCAGACCTTTGAGTATAATTTCACTCAGCAGTATCAGCCTGACAGGAATAAAACGAAAACCTGCCCATGGCCAGAGAGCAGCGTTAGCCCCACCAGGCTCTGCGCTACCACACAATGCAAACTGTCAGCGCCTCAATCAATACCCGTCCGTGGCCAACAATAAAGACATAGTGCTTCAGATGGGGGAGATTAGCCCTATCACATTCAGCAGCGTCCAGGCAAGACAGGATCTGGGACACAGACTGATTACACTTAAAAGATACATCACTAACTACGAAATGGTAGAGCTGTGAGGCACCAGCAGTAACCCCGCTTTTGGAATGTGGAGTGTTTGCTTTAATACACAGTGAAACAACAGCAAAACGCTCACTCTGGGTCTGCGGCTGCTGCTCTGTTCCCCAAGTTGCTGTGCCTGCTACAAGGATCAAATTTCATGGTTTATTGTTCTCCTTCCAACTGGCCACCATCCACATTCTTCTTCTGTACAAAGCTGCACCTCTTGCTCCAAAGAAGAGAGAACTATGCCTTCTTTTTATAAATTTACATCAAATTTGCAAACACACACACAAGAGTAAGGGGATGACTTTTAAGCACTAAACAGCATTTCAGGGAATGCTGTTATTTTTCTCTGAGCAAATTTCTGTGAATGAGGCTAAAAAAGGGCAATTGTCCACCAGAAATTTACTCATTTTTGAGATGCAGAAGTTGTCTCCCTCATCTTCTGAATCTTTAACATTGTGCCTTTTAATGAAACAACTGCTCATTGCTTGAAAACTCCTATTCATCACCTGCCTCAGGAGGGAACTGCACTGAAATTCTGCAAAGCTCAAATTCACCTCTGGATACACTGCTGGAAATCAAAACCATAGTCACTGGGGCTACTTCGCTCTAATGGAGTAAAATTGGTACAGAGCAGGTGGGGTCCAAAATTCAGTACCATCTCTCAATGTAAATAAGAAATCTATTGCAGACAAATAACAGATCTCCATGCTAGATTCCATGAAATGTAGTAAGTATCTCAGACTCAAGGATTCCTACACAGAATAATTTTCCTATGTAATCTTTCTTTTAATTCAGCACTCAGGATCCATTTTCTTCTATGAGATTTGCAGTAAAGTTATCAAAACCTTACAAAATATTCCACTCCTGAACATCCACCATCTTTCTGGAGCAGCTCAACAGACTGTAAAACTGGAGCACTGTCATCTGGTGTGTAATTATTGGTCTAAGTCTTCCCTGTAAAATGAGGGAGGCACCATAAGCTTACCTAACTAGTCTGAAAATGTAAAATGCTCATCACCTCTAATCATTGTCTTAACTGTCCTTGATCTTTACTGATAGCAGCAGTATTATAATAACTCTCTCTCTGACAGTGAGAATCAGCTGAAAATGCAGCACAGGCAGAGCACCAGGAAAGCTGCTCGAAGAAGGAATATTTCGGCCAATTAGACAGACTGACTTCAGGAATTTTTTTTAATGTCTAATCAGTGATGCAAGGGGTTCAGAGGTATAAGACTAAAATGCAAAGCAGAGAAAACTGGGGCACAGAAACCTCAGGAATCCAACAAGGACATTCCTACTTCACAGACTCAGTGGTGAAGCCAAAAAGAAAAACCTCAAAGGTTATGGATGTATGATCAAAAGTGATCATGTCACTGTGGTTAACAACTTACTAGTCCTCATGCAAGATGCAGGAAAACACCCCGTGAATGTGTTCTTCACCCACACCTGCCTCCAGAGTAAAACATCTGGTGGGCAGTAATTTGTGGAACTGCTGCACTTCGCTCTCTTTCAATCGTATGTCTATCCATAGGCCTGGATCCCAAGCCAGCAGGACTCTCTACTCTCTGTTTAACCTGGGTCCCACCAAACAAGCAGGGTCCTCATGTGCCTGGAGCAACAAACTGCTCCAGGTCTATGTTGAATAAGGGGCCTTTCACTGGAAACCCTCTGAAGAGCACTAGATGTGCCCCCTGTTACCTGTTCTACACCTGCATAAGCCAATTCAGTGAGGCACCAGTCCTTCCCTGCTGCCTGCTCTGGGCTGCTGCAGGAGACAACGGAGGGAGCACAACTGGGAAAAGAGCAAGGTGATCCTGAAGAGGCACAGTGGCAATGCACCTCACTGACTTACCCCTCAGAAGCTATCCCCTATTTCTCACTGCTGTCACAGGACATTATGATACTTAGTTACACCAACAGTACACCAAGATTGATGAAATCCCCCTCCTTAAGAACCAGTCACTTTGCAGGGAAGAAGGCAAAGAAGACCTGGCTCTGGAGTGCATTTCACACTTCAGCTCTCAAGCAGATCCTGGTGGAATTTCAGTGATCAGTCTCTGCTTTACTGGGAGAGCAGTGTCTCAGTCCTTCCCAAGCTGCTGATGGAGTGACTGTGTGCACAGCTAAGCAGCTTGGAGGAGTCTGCCTACAAGGTGTTCGGTCAGCCTAACAAAGCCCTTGGTTTGGTGGTGAGGTTCGGTGTTTCCAGCTATTCTCCCAAACAAAAAGACGTTTATTCCTCACAGCCAGGCTGCTCTCAAACCCAGTCCCCGAGCCCTTCCCTGCTCCCAGGACCCTGTTCACAGTACATCTCTCTGATCTGGGGTGGTAGCAGATTCACACCTCTCACTGAGTCTCAGGGAGGAGGTCGCTGGACAGAAACCAGGGCTGTGCCTCACTTTTGCCAGCTGCATTTTTGCATTTACCAGCTCGATTGGTATCACAGATCACCATGGGTGGAGAATGGCCCTCATCCAAAGCAGGGAATGGCTTCTGGCAAATCCTAGTAACAGGTATTTCAAGTCTGCCTCTTTGCTATTCAGGAGTTGTACTATTTGACCTGCTGTCCATGAAGGACACATTTTAACTTCACTTCTCACCCCACCTGATCTTTTTTAGCCTCAGAAGCATAACACAGAGATGAATTTGTTGAAGGGCACTAAGATGAAAAGAAGATATTCCCTCTGAAAGGATAACATGAAACATGTAACGAGAATATCTCTGGAGATTATAATATAAGCTGAAAGAGACTATCACCTATACAAGTAAAAAAATTACTTTAAAATAGCACAAAGTTCTCCACCAGGAGAAAACAGGCAATGCATGGTGGAATTATGGTACATTTTGAGTTGAAGAAATAAATAAATTTACTATGATAACACCAGAGGTTGTTATTGCCTTCCATGTATGCACTGTGCACACCTTAGAAGTTTAGTGACGTTGCATTTGAAACACAAATGGAAAAGCAAAGTTAAAAATAAATGGCTTGGTATTTTCACATAAGCCATGTAAGACAGAAGAGAGGTTCTTACCTGTCTGCTTTGCGATGGCAGTGTGGCAGCCTGCATCTGTCTCTGCATCCGATGTGGCTGCATCAGCTGCCGGAACTGCTGCTGGAGGAATTGGCTGCTGTTGGTCTGCTGGGACTGCTGTGTGGCTGGAGACTGCTGCTGCTGCTGCTGCTGCTGCTGCTGCTGCTGCTGCTGCTGCTGCTGCTGCTGCTGCTGCTGCTGGAGATAGTGAATGAGGGACTGCTGTCCTTGTCCTGCTGTCAGAGGGGACATTTTTTGAGTAGCTGACTCTGAGGCAAAGTGAGACAGTGGTTTGGTGTTGTTGAAAGAAAACTGGTCTTGGCTAACAGGGCTCTCATTCACCAGACCTGGCTGTAAGCTACTGGATGGCTGTTGCATAATTATGTTCATATTTTTGGTCTGGTTTGTAGTCATTGATTTAAAAAGCGAGTTCTGCATATTTGTGGGATTGCTGGTGGGAGTGATGTTAGAGATTAATGTACCTTGAGGACTGAAGGGCTGCTGATGCAGAGCAGGGCTTGACAGCTTTTCTGGCCTGTACGGTGGAGAAGGTCCAGTATTTGTGGAGGCCATGCTGGCAACCAAGTTGCTCTGTGGGCTTTTAATGCTGCTGGCTGGCAAGCTGGCTGCTGTCAGAGCAGGCAGCATGGAGCTCTGAGGACTGAAGGGCTGTTGGCTCAGAGCTGGACTGGAGAGCTTCTCAGAGCCATAGGGAGGAGAGGGGCCATTGGATGGGGTGCTGCTGGAAGTCATGCTTGAAAGCAGAGTGTTTTGAGGACTCTGGATGTTGTTTCCTGGTAAATTATTAGCAGGCATGCCAGACACCATAACATTTTGAGGACTGAAAGGTTGATGGTGTGGGGATGATCCTGCCCTGTAAGGTGGAGAGAGACCAGGAGGAGACATAGTTGGCCAGCTGGGAGCCTGTACTTGTTGCTTGGTACCAGACACTTGCTTGCTGGCTGCCAGCTGCTTTAGCTGCTGAGCATGCCAGTTGGAGCCAGGCATGTTGGGCAAGGGTACTGGGAGCATCGGTGGTGGCTGGCTTTTGTTCTGAGCTGCTGTAGAGATGGGTGATGCAGCAGGTTTGTTTGAGGGGGGAACCTGGAAGTTAGCTCCAGCAGATGATGGTCTCATCTGAGGGGATCCTCCACTGGTTGGATTGCAGCCTGGAGAAAAATCTTTGTTAGCAACATGGTTCTCCAAGTGGGAAGTCTGTGGGGAGGACTTTGGGGTGGTACTTAGGTTTGGTTGGGAATGACTCAGACCAAGTGGATCTTCAGCCTTGCTGCACAAAATCTTCTCCAGATCCAGGTCATTGGGAGAAGGATCAGGCATTTTGGTCAGCTCTTCCAATAGATCTTGCAGCTCCTGGTCCACAGATTGTAAGCTGTTTCCTTTCTCATCGTAATGGACAATGTTGTTGGTTTGCCCTCCTATTGACCCCTTCTGATTTATTTCTGTGTTGGCTGGCACTGAGAACGGGGAGCCAATGCCACCACCATTCATGTGATTGTTCTCGAGGAGCACTGGGTGCCCTGTGACTCCCAGGGAAGAAGTGCTGTGACCAGTGGGGAATGGAGAACTCTGCATTTCTGGACAGGCCATGCTGGGATTGGTACCTTGGCCCATGGCAAGGTTTACATCGTCAAGACAAAGTCTTTTACTGTCATTTGGGAAAGTGACATCAGGCACGCCACTGGAGGCAGGAGAGCTGTCATCTTCCAGTTTTCTTTTAATGGATCCCTGTAACTGTGAAAATATAAAAGGAACAGAAAAGGATCCATTATTGACCATATTCTGACATGCGCTGAAACTCCACACTACAACACTGGGTTGGAGATAAAGAAAATTAAATAATACAATTTAAAAGCCAATCATGTGAGACAAATTCAATCAGAATTTAAATGTGTGCAACTTCACCAAAATCAAAAGAGTTATAGTCAGACAAAGGCTAAATCTCATGAGTTGGCTTCAAAACAGATGTTAAAGCTACAAAATACTGTCTGTCATGTGAACTGTAATAGAAGTTTTTAAAATAGTTTCTGGTTGCATTTCAATTAAGACATTATACTCCCTGCATAACAAACATGCCAACATTTTTATGGTAACATTTTTTAGGTCTAAATGGCAAATCTGAATGAAACCCTGGACTGAATGTAGTGACCTTCTGCCAGTAAATCGAATTATATTCAGACCTGAGACAATTAAATTGTTTTACATTCTTTATAGGCCAAACATCTGAAATAACTAGCATACTTTTTAAACAAACCAAAACAAACCAAATTCTCAGCTATCTATCTAAACAGACTTTCAAACTTCCTATCACAGATGTTTTAAATTCCAGAAAGAGTAAGTAACAGCTAAACTTCTTAATTTTTGTTTATTCTTCTATGTCTAAGGCATTGTGAGCTTCATTCTTTTGAAGGATTGCCACTCATTCATAAAAATAGACATGTTTTCAAAATACAATTATATAAATATCTTGACCTACAAGAAATGATGAAGCTGTAAATTCACAAATCTCAGGGAAAATAAACCTGCCTTCTACATATAAAGAAAGTGAAACTAGAAACAATGCTTCTCATATTATTTCAGCATATGGCAATCTCTTCCACATAAAATCATCTATGGCTTTCAATTTTAACAAGCATGACCTGTATGTCACAAGATTAATCAGACCTTAACATTGCTGCTTCAAGTTAAGGGAAATAAGCATTATGACCTTGTTTATCAATAGAGGGAAGCAGTATATAGAAAAGTATCTGATCAGCAATGGGAAAGTGAAAGAACACTGGTTCCTCTAAGCCAGCTCCCAGTAAAGCATCTCCCAGCTCTGGGCTACAAGTCCAAGTGCTTCCCATCATGTAGTGTTATAAAAAAATCCCATCTAATAAAAGCTCATATCAACAGAAAATCTCCCTGCCAACCCCAGCATAACCAGATCTACTCCAGGGCTATGCTGCATATGGCCAACTTCTAAATTTTACACTAATTTTTAAACACATTGCAGTTATGCCTCAGTCACTGCACAACTGCAGCACTTTGGTGCTCTCGGGCAACAGTGTCACAGCAGTGTCACCACAGGGTGTGTGAAGGCTGCAGGGCACAGGGTGGGCACACCACGTGCAGCTCCTCTGCACTGTGCAAACAGCTGATGTCCACCCCTACATTCAGTCTATCTTCAGGCAGCCCCACAAACGTGTATGGCTCTGACCTGGGAACGTGGCAGGGCTGCCTGGTGGCTCACTCAGCTGGTCTCACACCTCTCATCACTTATTTCTAAATTGGTGGGCAGAGGGACTGGCACATTTGTGCCTACAGTTGCTGAGGGTGTAGATGCAGCTTGGGATTAGAATCAGACATTGCCATGCTGGTATCCAGTTTACAGGGACATTTGGAAGAGAGTGAGAGGATACAAGCTGGTTGTCCATGATCATCGTGGCAGCTCTGCAGACTACAATGAGCTGCTGAACAGCTTTTAGGAGGTGTTCATCTACCCTCCATCACCAGACACAGCAGCTGTGGCACTGTGGCAAAGAGACCTTTGGGTATTTTCCCTTTACACCCCAAGAGTTGTCCCTTACAGAGTTATTAGTGCTTGTCTCTGGCGCTCTCCAGACACACTGCTTTAACATGGGCTGTGCTCAAAAACCACAGGTGGGGAGAACTGAGGAGAGCTGCTTCCAGTGCACATTGTCTGGTTACCTGAGAGCCTCTTTGGGCAGCAGTGTCTGTGCTGGGTCAGGATTGCTGCTCTGTGAGAGCCTGTCCCAGTGTCACAGCCAGACACTGCTGCACCATCAGACATTTGCTGATGAGGCCAAAATTCGCTTAGCTTTAGGAAATGGAACCAGACCTAAATCTTCTCCCAAATGTTAGTCTAATGATGGATGAAATAGTTTTCCTTCATTTTCTCTGCTAAAATTAAGCCAGAGCTGCATGTTTCAACAGATGTTGCCCTGTGTAGGCTGAAACATGTTGGTGGAGACTACCTACATATATTTAAAACACAGACATGTATAGAAAGTATTTACAGGGGCTTCACACATCCAAAACAAACAGAGTGTGCTCCCAAGCTGCACCCTGGGAACCTTCAGGCAGGAAGTGGTGGGGGATCTCCCACCCTTGGCCAGCTGACATGCTGGCATGCATGTCCTTGCCAGCTCTTCCTTTGCCATAGGACATTCCTACGCTCTGAGTTACCGGGGAAAAATGTGGGCTTTCTAAACACTCTGAAAAACAGTTCTTTAACTGTTGCACTGGGGAATAAGTGCGATGGGAAACAAAACTTCATTTCCCCATGACTGTTACTAGAGATAAACAGATACAATAAGGCCATAGCTTTCTGATGGCACAGGTATTCCAAAACTGGGACAAGACTTTTAAATAGGATGCTGTTGCTTAGCCCTCCTGAAAAGATCTGCTGTAAGAGAGGCAGTGAAATTAGCTGGGTGTCATGCTCTCTTGAGAAGCAAGATTCCTGTTTCCCAGGTGAGTATTGCACAAGTACCATAAAATCCAGAAGACCAATTTCTCCCAGTGCAGGCAGGTATAACTCCACAGAATTTAGTAATATTGCTTTTGCTTAAGATAGATTTGACTACAGCCCCAAACTTGAGAGAGAAAGATACGCTCCTTAAAACAACTAAACCAATCACAGAATAATTTTGGTTAAAAGGGGCACTTGGGTGCCATCATCCTTCTGCTTCAAGCACATCACCAATGTAAAAAAATAAACTATAGTCACCAGGCACTTAAACATGGAGTTTCCATTACAAACAGAAATCCCTCCATGCTCTGGCTGAGAGGTTGTTTTCAGTGCTCCCCACTGACACCTCAGGGGTTGTTTCTCCCACACAGCAGGCTCTGGGCTCGTGCTGGCTGTGAGGAGCCCCAGCTCCCAGTGACTGCTCTCCATGCACATGCTGCTGTGGCAGCCCTGACCAGTGCAGGGGACAGGAACACACTTTCATGTTACTGGGACCCTGCCTGGCTCAGACATGCCAACCACAGTGGTGGCAGGAGAGCATCAACAAGGCACTACAACTTTTAGGATCAGGAGGTCCTGACCTCACTAATTCAAGAAGCTGTTTGTTGCAGAACATTCCTTCATCTGGTTCCAGATTCCCCAGGAAGGACCCGGTTTATTCCAACTCTTTCTCCTCTTCTTTTTTTTTACACTATTCGACAAAATCAACAGAAAAGAGAAGAACACCAAAGCATGTTCTTCCCCCTTCTCTGCTGATTGGTATATTGGGCAGCTGTGTTTCAAACTGAATACCTGAGAAGTGAATGGAAATATTTTAGAAATGCAACACACACACATACATTCTCCTAAGCTGTCTGCAGGCTGCCTATGGCTCAGTATGGGAAAGCTTCATTCAGATGTGCAAGCAAGGACGAAGCAGACAAGCAACAAAGGGGCTCTTGTGACATTGTCAAAATGCATTAAAATGCACTGCCATGCACAGGCTAACTTCTGTTTGGGAATACCTGGGAAACAAAGGCAGCTCTCCGATTCAGGGCATATCCAATGGTGAGTTCTCCATTATCTCAGGTTTGCTTTTAGCACTGATCCCAGCACTACTGTCCTCTCCAAACCAGCAGGCTGTCTTTCTGGGAAGGACCAAGTCACACAGGAGCAACGCTGCTGGCTCGACATGGCAGCACAAGCAGAATAAATAATAACTGTTTATGCTGCTCTGTCCACAGAAGCTGCACAGCTGTGGTTACAAACAGCTAATTTGTCACACACTCCCTCCCTGCACCAAACTGATTCCCTCCATGTGGGCAGAGCACTCCAGAGGCTTCTCTTGTGCAAGGAGGGAAAGGCAGCCTGAGCAGGAGAAGCCAGTCCTTGGCTGTGCCCTCCTCGAGCTGGGCTCTCTGGGGCTGCTGTGAGGGTGACCTTGGGCATCAGGTGCCAAACTTAGGAGGTGGTGCTGGCCTTGAGGAACTCACTGTTACTCAATGAAGGGAGAAAAGAAGGCAGGATGTGGCAAAAACTGAAGCAGATTGATCAAATGGTTAATAAATACATACTGTGATGGTTCCACTGGATTTTAGTAACCAACCACACATGGGCATCTCTGGACTGGCTCCCTGCTTTGCCAGCATTCATCCTTTCTTCTCTTGTAACATGTCAGCTGTCCTCAGCTGCTGTTCCAGCTCTCCCTTTGAGCCAGGCTGCCCCATGGCCCTCCTGACAGCCCCTGTTAAGTCTCCTCCTGGAACTCATGCCTTCCTTCACCTGCAGGTGGGAACCTGGGAAGGAGAACCTGCATCCTACACCGGAAAGCCTTGTTTCTCCAGCCTCACAATTGACCCCTCCACCAGAAACAAGCCACCTCTAACCAGAGATTCCTATTTAGGCCGACATACTGCAGAAATGAGAGAGGAAAAACATTAGGCAAGGTATTTCAGTGCCTCAGCCTGTGAGAGAGTCAAGCCTTGATTTACAACAACGGCAGGGTGCTGATTATTGATCTGCACCATCCCACCCCACGCATTGCCACGGACAGATCCAACCTACAGCAGTGATTCCCACACCTACACAGCCTCTTTGAGTGAGCACTGAGACCAGTGGCTGCTGCCATCCACACTCTCCCTCAGCAGCTGCCCTGTGTCCAGCAGCATGGCCAGAGACTCTCCTGATTTAATAAACTGACGTGCATGGATCCATGACTGGGAGATCCAGAATGGGAGTCAGATAACCTTCTTACACTAAGAATCTCAAGACCCTTGTAACCTTGGGAAATTCCATGTGTTGGTTTTTCTGTTTGTTTCACTGAGGAAAAGAAATTATGGTAAAAGGAGATGGGGCAGGTGGAGAAGACATCAGTCTCACCACAGATCCTGAGATTTGCTAATGTGGTGGCAGCTTTGCACAAAGCCTTTCAGAGCAAAACACCTCGGGAATCCAGGTCACTGACAGGCTGCTAAGATCTGGCATATCTGAATTATTTTGACAGATAGAGCGCGTTTAATTTTTTGGTGGAAGGACTGAGCAAGGCAGAAGCCTGAGATAAACAGAAGTATTTTTCCCCCCAGTATTTTCTCAAGGCATATTGCAAACTGTTCCCTCTGCAAAGTACAAAACCTGAGTCTAAGGTTTGCTTAACTGAACTGACCAGAGAATCTATCAATGTCTGTCTCTTTCAAACACTAGACACTGCCAAAACTGGAAGTATGTATTTGCCAGAGGCAAACTGTTTGCAGCATTCAGCGATCAAGACTTCAGCCTCTGTGGCTTCAACAAGCTTCAGCGAGACCTATCTGCCCATCAGCCCAAAATGTTTCTATCTGTTCTGACAAAAACAGTCATGCAATGAGAAAATGGAACTGGCAATTTTCCATATAAAACAAGAAAACTTCACATTTTTTTTCTGCTGTGCCTTAAATTCACTTTGGAAAGTTTTGTGCTCTCTATTGCTCATTTATCCACACTCTAGACAGATTTTACTCTCCTGCTAATATTTAGGGACAGTTGGTGAAAAAGATGTGAGAATGTGCCTGTGTGTTTAAAGGCTGGAAAGTTGATCTGATATAAAACATTACCTTTTAAATAGCAGCAGTTACTTGAAGACCCTCTGTGTTGGGTAATAGGCTGGCTTGCACATGAACAGCAAACCCCAAATGCTCCCGGGCAACAATCCCATTCCAGTACAGCAGGACCTGGCACTGCAGTAAGTGCATTTAGCACATCTGTAGGTTTCTGTTTGTACATGCTGGCTACAGTTTGGTAAAAAAACACTCACATTATGTACCTGAATCCGAGAAAAATTGCCTCCTGCTGACCAGTGAGCAGCCAAAGCAGTACCTGACTATGAGAAACATAAACTACATTTTATCAAAGTCATATCTCAGGCTACAAGGAGAACCCAAGGAGGCTCAAGCAATTAAAACTACCACTCACTTTTTCCAGACTAAGATTAAAAATAAGCTAAAATCACATTCCTCCTACTACTTTGGGCTGTTTGACCCTTCTGATTTCAAGCAATTTGAGCATGGATGGACATTAGATTGTCATTTTACAGTGCCAGGAAACATATCACAATGCAGTTCCAAGCTACCAGAGGAATGCACCAGTGTGCTTAAAAATTGCAATTCCCCAATTTTTCAGGTAAGGAGTACCAGAGTCAAGTCCACTTTGGTCTGTTGGGTATTTGTAGGCTGCAAAGGTGACAGATCCATTTGTAATGAGGTGTGGTGGTAGAGAAAGGATTATGAATAGGGAAAATTCACAGGGTGGATTTCCTTCTATTCATCATGCTCATAGAAATAGGCAACTGGAAGGGAGGATGTAGGAAGAGGAACCGGGGATGTAAGCAGTCACTTCAACCATGAAAGGACTTTGGTTATTAGCCACCCTGTATGCATGATGTGGATTGTTTGTACCTGACACTACAGCTTCTCCCAACTCTCACCTTTAAAACAAATACAGTAACAACAGGTACTGGAAGTTGCTACTTAGGTGTGCACATGTAAATCACCTCCTAAACACTGCTGCTGCATGTGGAGAGTTTGATCTCCCCCCAGTACAGGAGCATCAGCTGACTTGATGGGAGTGTGCACTGATCCTCTGCCCCATTACTGGCACCACTCATCGAGATCTCCCCCAGTTACTCCCTCAGTAAATCAGGGACCTCATGCTGTGTTAAAAGAGAAAGAAAAGAACTAAGTGCGTGCTTTCCCTTAATAAATCTCACACTCCTGTTGTGAGTGCAAAGCTGCAGGAACCAGGGGAGGCGTTCACAGACCCCTTGAGTGTGCATTGTCAGAGACCACAAAATACACAACTGTGCCCTTTAGCTGGTAAGCACAGAAATCCCAAACACCAAACATCATGACTGCACAAAACCAGAATTATGTGATCTTACAATAAGCTTAAGCCACAGAAACTAACAGGAAATTCAACCTGGACTACCATGAGCCTAAGGTATTAGCTTTCTTTTTTTCTAAATTTTAACCAAGAATTAAGGGGAAGAATATACTACAAATATGATTTTCTCATTCACTGATTTGTGTGAATGCAATTACACTTATAATGATAGAAATATGTGTGATCTATGTTTTGCTTTCAAAGGGGACAACTTACAGCCTACAGAGCAGCAAGTATGCGAACAAGATTTTTCTAATTACCCCTGTGCAAAATCACAGGAAACATCACTAATGTCTGAATAAAGGTATCAATGTAGGATGAGTTCCAAGGAGAAAAAAGACATAGCCAAGAATATACCTATTTTGCCATCCTACACAAGCAAGATGCATGTAAGAGGCCAAGTACCATTCACGATAAAAAAATGAAAAAAGAAAACAAACCAGTAGCTTTTATACTTTTCAGGTCAGACAGAATTACCAGACTCATTTGGTAGGCACCAACAGAGATCTGCCCTATCAAAACAAATGTTCAGAGCCTTCCCATCTTGTCTTTCCTTAGCAATTCATCTGCTTTCGGTATTAATGTCACTGTTAAAATGGAAATTTTTCCAGGAGAAAAATTGCCGTTGACAAATGGATCTGGAAGAACAGGACTACTGCCTGCTCCTGTGCTGTGCTGCTAGCAGGAGATCTCTGTGCAGATGCCTTGTAATTAGTCATCTGAAGACTTACAGCAAGCACGTCACGCATATTGTTTGGCTGTGACTTCCACGTTCCATTTAATGACAAGTGTTATTAACTAGACATCTGAAGACAGAACAAGTTCTTTGCCTCTTGGTTTAAGCTGTAGTACAAGAGCAATTCTTTCATATCTGGCTGTAAATCAAGATCAATCTTAGACTCAATGCCTTTCCATCAGTATTACCTCGTCTTAGCTCAGTTTTAATACCAGCAGTATTGTTTTATATCTTTTTTATAGTCCATTAATTTCAAAGTCCTATGGAACACTTTTCAGTAATTTTGTAGACTACATTAATTTCTCACAGCAATATCTAAGCTGGAGAACTGCAGATCCTCTCCACTGAGCAAAAAGTGATGTTTTTGCTACTTGGGTCTCCCAGGATTTGTAAGAAGATACTTTTCCCTCTTCTTTTTCAGCCCCTAACACTGGCACAGTTATGCAATGACCACAAGTAGAAGAAACAGGATGTACATGTTCCTAAATTATGAGGTACGTTTTCCATTTACTAGATAAGCAGATAAAACCCAGTCTGACACTTCTTTTCTGCTACATATTGTATTATACTTTTAATATCTCAGAAAACTTAGTCCTGTGGTTTTACTGAACTACAGGTGCCATTCTGTCAAAAGATATGGTTGGGGAATTAATAGCCTGGAGGCAGAGCCTCCAATTAGGTCAAACCTAGGGACAAAATGCTTTCAAATTCACAGAACAGTAAGAAACAATGTGATTTCAGTCTGAAAAAGGGCATTTTTATTCCAACAGCTGAAGTACTCACACTTACTCCTCCAAAGAATAACAGCTCCAGCCTCCTGTGTGTGGCTGCCCTGAATGCTGAGACCAGCACCCTTACATCTGCCAGCCCAGAGCCCTTCTGCTGACTGCCTGCACTGGAAAATGATCTATTACTGAATCTAGAGCTCTCCTCTGGGCTCAGGCAGGACAAAACATTTAAAAGTGCAGTTTGAGGTTTCTCCTAAGTGGTACCAAAAACTGGAGCACAACTCTTAAGAAGGATGGAACAAGTGGGCAAGGAAAGAAACATCCTGAACAGCTCCTCTCCTGCTCTTCTGATGCTCTCTGTCTTTCAGAAAATGAAACAATAAACAGGATATTGATTAATACAGATCCAAAAAACCAAGCCTCACTTAGAGAAAAAAAGATAATCAATCTAGTCCCACAGAAAGTGGGTGTAGAGAGAAGTCTGTATAAAGGCCAGAAGCCGAAATCTTTTGTAAGGCAGAGGAATGAATATTTAATTTGTTTCTGACTACTTCATGTTATCCCACCACTTTCATCTTTACCAACCCAGCACCTCTGCTATTCTCAGTGCGCATCAGCTGGAATATGAAAACAATTCATTGGAAAATGCTGTTTGTACACACCTTTCCTCCTGCAGCAGGGAGATGACCAGCTCAGCATACAGCTCTTGCTGCTGTAGTACCTGCTCTTCGAACATGGCTCTTGAACTTACCCAGGGACCTTTAAAGGGATTCTGCATGTCAGTGGTACTATAAACCCTATAAACTATAAACCAAACACAGATTCCAGTCCTGAAGCCCATGTTATGTATAAAGCTGCTGAAATCTTGGCCTCAATTAAATAAAGTGGTTGGACTCGATGATCTCAGGTCTTTCTCAACCTAAATGATTCTATGAATATTTTGGGACGCTGACTTCATCGGGGATGACATTTCATTCTTTGCTCCTTCTTCCTAACTAAAGGGGTGAATTAAAAATACACAGGAGTTGGAGAAATCCTCTCTGCCAGAATATGCAATGCCAAAGTTACTTGGGTTTTCACCAGAGAACCTCTTGACTTGCTACAGATACCAGTTCCCCTCTGTCCTAGAAGCAATGTTAATCACACATTCATCACTGTGAGCTGACAACATAAATGCTGACTTATGCAAACAATATTAGAGAAAATGGTGTTCTTGCTGCAGAAGTGAATTACACAGCCTTTTAAGCTTTCTACACTTCTCAGTTTTATGTAAACTCTAATTTCTAAGCTTTTGTTCTGCCTTGAAAGGTCACACGGTTGAAAGCCATGAAGCATAGCACGTGTTCCTACTGATATTAAAATACTGTTTACTAAATCATGCATATAAATGTAAAGAAGAAACTGTTTGCAACCTACTGCGTTAATAAGAGATGTTTTATAAGACAACACAATTCCAAGTATCAACATGTGGAATGTAAAGATCTGATCTCAATCACACAATGTGATTTTTTTGGCTGTTTTTTGAAGCAAAGTCTCTGCACTGCAATCACACTAACTTCTGATGACACTATATTTGACTGATTAAACTCTTAATCGTGCCAATGCTTAACTTCAGGAATACAAGTGGCCTTTTCAGATTTGAGCATATGATTGCACATTTGCAAGATCAGGACTTCATTTGCATATTCAAATTGCAAAACTGCATCTTCCCTTTGTCTGTGTAAGGCCAACTACAGCGCTCCAAATGCTAAACAACCACCATAGAGTTGGACAGTATTTTTAGCATCTCTGTGGTGCACTCCTATCTTTAGCTGCTGTGTTCACAAACAATCCCACAGGACACTGCATAGCTAACATAGCTCAGGCTCTTCACCACATTCCAACTTTTCTCCCAAAACATGGTGAAAGCAGAGTATAAAACAGACCAGTTCAGGACCTGCTACAGTTTCCTAAGATGCATTGTCTTGAGCAGAGCAGAAATATTTTCAAGCACAAGAACAATAAAACCTCAGCACATTCTCCTCTGGAGTGGTGATGGAGCTTGCTGTGACTTCCTCGGGGGAAAATACTGCTCTACACTCCGAGTTTGCACTGTGCAGATAAATCAAATAGGACAGCAAAGGATTTCTGCATGTTGTTTCCTAGCAGGATGTGCCTATGGGTTCATGGCAAATTTCTGGTCAAAGCTTAACCCTGCAAGAGAAGTTAATAATTGAACTTGCCAAATCATCACAATTTCTAAATCCAACTGCGCCTTGTTTTTACAAAGGGGCATATTAAACCAGTGAGCCATTTTATTAGACTCATGCTCATGTAACAAAAACATGTGTTAGCTCTTGAGTGCCAAGTACCATCCTGGAGGGTTACCAATCCCTGATACAGACTTTGTAGCCAGACTGCAGTTATCTGTCATAACAGAGAAGGTAGTTTGGAATACACAGGCTGAAGCACGCTGCTCCACTTGGGAATACTTTATGTCGTCCTGGTCTCTTTGTAAAACTCTAGGGAGATGAACTGCAGCAGGGGAAAAAGAGCCTGAAACTTACTGCTGGCTGTAGTGGGACTCTCTCACAGAAGCCTCCGGGATGGCTGGAGCTCCTTTCATTCCCTATAGGAACTTTTGCAATGGGTGCAGCATCAACATGCAGCTGCAGCAGCTGGGTCAACTCTGAGTGCATAGGAAATGCTTTCAGAGTCATCTGCATAAGGCATTTCAAAACTACAGGGATACCACAAAGAGAGAAAAGACTCATCGGGGGAATGGGAGTATTAATCAGATGACTGACCTTTGAAGCTTTGAATATGAAATGCTTTGCACAGTGAGCTGGAGCTGCACATGGAGACAATAACCTCCAATATCTTGATTTACAGAGGAAGTACTGATGGAATTCCATATATCCTGCTAATGGTGAAAGGAAGGGAATTATGTAAAGGAACTATTTTTTTCATTAAGTGTCTTAGCTAAGCTTTGCAGATGAGCCTAGACACTTGGCTGCAATTTAATTTCAAGGGGACAAGATAACCTGAAAACTCTCAGAAAACCCTAGACCTTGTGAGCGCTTTACAAACACACTCTTCATTTCCCCGTTTCACTTATCTTCTCTCCCAATACTACGTGTGATCAAACATTCTCATATTAGAACTCTTTAAACACTAATGGACTTTCCACACAATCTGTGTTCATTTGCTTCCCCTACTCCACCACAGCTCTGGCTGTATGTCTGGGAGGTGAGAACTGAGGAAACAGTACCAGGGCTAGGAGGGTGTCCCTTGGCTCTGCAGCAGCACCAGAGCAGAAATGCACAGGAGGCAGTGGCCAGGCACGTACCATGCACTATGGCTGCAATACACCATGTCTACAATGTACATGTGCTCTTTTTTTTTGTTCTGATCAGAGTTATTTTTTCCTTTTAAACATAACACAAATTCAATTCAGAGTATCACAGGTTTTTGTCCCAAGCATTCACATTATGCAACATGAGCATCAGGTTAAGGAGAAAACCAAAAAACCCTGCAGGTACTTCGATTTTTTTCTGAGCCCCTTCTTAAAGGACAAATTTTCAAATGAGTACAGGCTTTCCCTCCACCCAGAGAGCAAGGCTGACATCCTGGGTTATAGTCCTTATCCTAGTAAGGGCTCCTTAAGTGAGAAATGTGGGTTGCAAGACTTGGCCTTTACTATGAAACAGTGATATTACAGGAAAATTCACTGTATGCTTTTGAACATCAACACTAAATTACCCTTCTATGTTATAATACAGACACGATGTCTGGAGTTGAACAAACACATTCTTGAAAGGTCAGAACACTTAAACTGTGTGTACCTAGTTTAGGACGACAAACCTGTTGCTGCTTTTTAGCTATGACATTTCAGTTTACCCACAAGAATTACAGTACTTCCCCTAAAAGTTTTCAAGCTCGAGAACAGTGTCTGAAAGTGAAGGCAAAACTCTTTTTTGACATAAAGCTGCCACTGAATCCTGTGAAAAGGGTTTGAGCCACCAGAGAGCTGCTGCCCAGGCCAGCACACACAACCATTCACCAAACTGTGCAAACCTGAACCAAGAGCTATGAATTCTCCCCAACCACACAGCTGGAGGGCAGGTAGCTCTTCATTTTTTTCTGAAGGAATGGGAGGAACTTCCTCTTTCAGCTCTCGTTACATGGGTTAGTGAGGATTTAACTGCTGCAACCATCAGGAAACAACTGTCCAGATGGCACCATGGAGTGTTCCTGGGCAGCTGCAAGGACCTTGCAAACTGGGAATTAAAGTTTGGATTTCCTGGAAGTGTTATCATCTGTCACTAAACACCGTGTTGTGCCCACCTTCAAGTTTCAGGGCACTCAAGGAATTGAAGGGGCACCAGTTTAACCCCAATCCAGAGAGGGGAGGTTCACTTAATTTCAACAGAGCTGCTTGAGATGACTTCATCACTTCAGACCATATTCCTTCCCTGGGGCTCAGAGATCCTGAAGGCAAGGCCACTGAGCTAGCTCTGGGACTCACTGGCATGGGTGGGCACTGTGTTAATGCAACCTACCTGGCTGGGACATGCTGGGACCTCAGCAGGACATTGCATGTGCTGTGCTCAGGTAGTCTCAGCAATCTTAAGTGGAATTCTACTGAGACAAAGTCCCCCTAAGGACATCTTAGGCACAGTAAGATGACTGTCCTCTATAAGGAATGACAACCTCTCAGGTGGAAGTGGCTGAACCCCAGCTGAGAAGCACTGACTGGCTGCAAACTCAGTGGAGATACAATAGGCGAGCCACTACAAAGTGGCTGAGGGTAACCATTTTATCTCACATTGGCACAGAGGCTGTCAGGTACTGCTCTGTAGAAGGAAATGAAACTTCTTCAAATACACTAACTTGAGTACTTCCAAGTGCCATGGCTGCAACCCCTCACCTCCATCTGTCCCTATTCACAGCTCTGCCAGGCCCTTGACAGCATTTTCTGCACACATCATGACCATCAATATGCATTTCACCAACCTCCCATTCCCAAGTTCCTACCAGAGGGCCTACCTCTGCTGAAGCAGATTTTCAGCAGTGTCCCTCCTAGTGCCCACCAGCACCACTGGTTCCTCACCATGGTGCATACCCAGCCCTGTGCACCTCACCCCACCCCTGAGGGGCAAGAGATCTCCAGTTCTTCAAAAGTAACTTCCTACTGAACTGAAGAGACTGCAGAGAAATGGTACCTGGTTTCCTGTGCTTCAGTCACTACATTTACCAGACATGATGCAGGAAATGGGCAGGAAACACCAACTTATGTATGGCAGCAATTCTTCCCCTTCCCTCCATGACACGTTTGTGCACTCCAAAACCTGACCTTGCACTTTTTAGTGCAGCCTTTCTTACACAAACATTTGAGTCAGATCTGGAGCCAAAGCCAAACAGAAAGCCAAACACATTAATTTTTTTAATGAAAAAGGCTGACACCCTGTTTTATACCTCTTTGTACTCAAATCTAAAATGTACTGTGTATTTTTAATTGCATGAATTTGGTAATATCAACAAAAGTTAAAAAAACTCAACCTATTTTTTACTCCTTTTGATAGTGGTGTAAAAACTGTTAAAGAACTGATATTATTTGAGCTCCACACAGACATGAGAGGTGCAGAAGAACAAAAAAGGTGTACTACGATTAAGCACATTTCTTAGGAGGTTTCAGCTGTTATGTTTCTCCCTCAGTCATCTTCACTTTGCTTCTATTTCAAAATCTAATCAGAAAACCAACACAGAATTAGTCCTTCACCTCGTTTCTTTGCACAATTGTTTGGACAATATACTTAAAATAGCACTGTTCTAACCTGGCAGCATTTTATATTTACTTTATCCAGGCATAAACTACAGCCTAAAGAATAAGGAATTGTAATCAGGTACAGCATGTCTTTCCCTAGTAAAACTACCTCTTTTTTCCTCTTGAGCACCTAAAGTTGAAATACAATTTCCCTCTTTTGTTTCCCCAGTCATTATATACAAACAGGGACAGATAAATGTCAAGTGTATCTTTAAAGAAAAAATGCACCACAATTTATCAGTCCTCCAACGCAAAAAAAAACCCCTCCTTCTGCTTGAATTTGAAATACTTTTTCTTAGTATACAACAAGACAGCAAAAATAACACATGGGAGCAATGGGGTGACATTGGGGCAGACTGTTGATTTACGGAAGTTTCTGCTCCAGCTGCGTGTTGCCTTACACAGCATTTCCTGGTTTCTGTGAGACAAATCTGCTCTGTGACAAGACAGACAGTAAGTCAGAAGTGTCAATATGAGCAACTCCCTGAAAACAAACTTTGCTCATTTACAATACAGCGTTTCTAGTGCGGGACATGGAACTGCACTGTGGGGAAGGAGCTCTCCTGGCTCCTGGGAGCAAGCTGCGCCCACGGCAGAGCACGAGGCCCCGCTCCCCAACTCTGCCAAGAAAACGGCATTCCTGGGAAAAACGAGCTGGCCACAAGCTGGGTCACCAGGTTTCCTCACCAAGCACTTGTGCAAGATGAGATTCTGCTTGTCATGAAGTGCCCCCACTCCCAGGGCTCAGGGTGTTGCATGCCTCTCGGGATGGGGCTGAGATAGGAGAGCACCTTGGGCAGCTCTTGCACAGCAACTCTGAAAACCACGGGCTCTTCAGGACTGCCCATTTCATGATGCCAAAATGAAGCTGTTATGGGATTCCTAGGTAGCTCTCACATTGCCATAGTCTGGATCTCTCACTGACCCATATTCCTTTTGGGTTTTCTGAAAGAGGCCAAACTTTTTCCCTTAAAAGGTGCAGAAGCTCATGGATTGAATGGGGAGGAAAGAGAATTAACCTCAAGTACATTTCCACTATTTTCTAATGATTTGTGCCTAACTCTAAGAGCAATCCAAGAACCAGGAGGAATTTCTGTTACCCCTTAAAAACATGTATATCTCCATATAAAAAAAAACAGTGGCAGCCTTCACCAGCACATAGTAAGCTCCTGGCTTCTATAAAACAACTAAACACTTTTAATAGAAACCTGGTCCATTAACAAGCTGAACCATCAAGCAGTCACACAAGAAAAGCAAACAACCCCAGGAAGAGCTGCTGTCTTTCCATGCTGAGCAAAAAACTATTTACAGTAAGCAAAATAATACAGCTTCTAATAATGCTTTTCCTCCCACTCTAATGAATCTGCACACAACTGTCCCTTTATTCCTGATGCAAATTTAAAGAAGCAAACCTTGCCCTTGTCTGTGCTCACCTGTTCCTGGGGGTTCCTTTGTGATGTCCTCCCAGCACCCATTTTGCCACATTTCAGTGCCAGCTGCAGATTTCATTGGGTCCAGGCTCTCCACTGCCCCATGCATCAAACACATTTCTGTTTGGGGTATCTATTTGGGTATTGGTCATCAGCAATATTTTTTAAAATAAAAGCAGAACTTGGGCCTTTCCTCTCTGAAATCTGTCTTTAGGATATTCTATACTCAGAACAATCTGTATTCAGTTTTATAACTGGACCTGAGCTGGTGAAACAACTGGAAACTTTGCTCTGATTTCAGCGGGCATTTCCCTGTGTATCCACTCACAGTTTACTCTTTTGAGGATGAAATGATCTCCACATCTTTTACAGCAGCACCAGCACTCACCCTCACTTTCCGCATACCTGTGCATCTAGACACGAACAGAGATTTTATTGTTTCTGCACTCTCCATATTTGACTTCTTTCAAACCCCACGTGCAATACAAATAACTGCACTACAATGAAGAGAAAGTACACATTTAACACAAACATTTATAATTCCAAAGCCTTAGACAACAATTGAGATAAACCCAGCATCAGTGGCAGTACAAGCTGTGCTCTGTGATGCAAGGGGGGTCCTCAAGGTGCAATGTGCATTTAATGCTTCTGCCACTAGCTCAGGCTTTAGGTGAAACAAAACACCCCACCTCATCAGGCAGGGGGAATAAAATGAAGGTGAGGTTACAACACTCCTACCTGGTGTGGGAAGAACCACACTCACTTGTCAGGAAAGGTGATGCTATGTCCTCTGATGAAGACTTAATTTCTGTAATTTTTATTTCTGAAAAAGGATTGACCCCCTCCCCACCACCATTTTAAGTATGTTCCCAAAGGCATTCCCTAACAACAGCAAATCTGTGTGCAATGCTCTCCTCAAATCTTCTGCCTTTCACATAGAGGCCAGCTGCTCTCCAGAGAAGCACTGGGCTACAGAATCGGGCTGCTCTGATTTATAACCGAGGTGTTTAAAATAAGGCAATCTAATTATCGACTTGATAGCCCACAATGTCTGCAGTCAGCAAAGTTTAAAAAATGCAAAATATTGACAGGATCAGACAAATACATAATAAGGGAGTTATTAAAATGCAAATTGCCTGCCTTCTGGTACTCCTGTGGTGTATGGCACAAGACCCCAGAGCCTGCATCCCTCTAACTGCGCTGGTTAGGAGGAAGAAAAGAAACAGAGCTGGGGAAAATGAATGGGCAGAGCTATCACAGGCCAGCTGGATGGGCCCCCACACCATGGGGGTGCCCAAAGAAAGACAGTGACTACATGGGAATGGGAGGCATTGCAAGAACAGGCAGCCCTGCACACACTGGACCTCAGACTCTCCCAGGATTTCAGAAAGGTCCTGGAGCAGAGGGAAGCCCAAAAACAACAACAGTTCAGTGTCACATCTATACATCTATTTTGGGGAAACATCCAGAAGTGAAACTTTTTGTAAGTTGTTGAAACTTGATATCAAAATGCAGGAAAGGCACTGCATTAATATTTATTTAAAAAAAAAAAAAGGCCAAAGAAAAGGAAGAAAGGATGTAACAAAAGTCCTCTGTCCAACCTGCTGTGGGATGCTAACACCTGGCTTTATAGGTTGATATGTTCAAAAGAAAAAGTTCACTGCCCTGATCCAGTTTGAGAAGTCCTAACTGGAAGGTAAATAGGGTATTGTCACATTGTCACAAGGCATAGAATTCCTTCCCTTCTCATCTCTGTCCCCCACTTTTTCTTCTCATTTAAATAGCCTTCTAATCCTGTGGACTGTCTGGTATACACTTATTATTTTACCTTGCAGACACATTCCTTTAAGTCTGAGGGCTGTGTATGTGTCTAGATGTCTATAATAGAACAAGTAAAATAATACCATTCCTAGCTGGGCTGGATGATCTAAGCCCCCACCAGGAGAAAACTTTGATGCATAATGTAATTTCATGCAATGCATTTCAGTCATGTTAATATTACTGTAACAACTTCTAAAAATGACTCCAATATAGACAGTGATACCTAATTAACAGGCAAATTCTAAGGGGGAAGTTAAATGCTAATTTTACACTGGCATTTAGCCTAAGAACTTCATTATGCCATCTTCTATTTTAAACTGTAGCCGTCCCACCTTGTGCTGTGCTGCCGCCTGTTCTCAGGCAGTACTGCGTGGAGCACAATGATTCCTTGCAAGACAGACAAGGTCACAATGGTTGGGGCTGGGAACCTGCCTGAAACCAGGAGAAAAGGCCCCCAGGAGCCTGCAGGGATTCTGAAACTAAGCTTTAGCATGCTTCCATGCTTCCCCTTGGAAGGGGAATTTTGTGCAGGGCACTAAAGTGGTGGTTGGGACAGACGGATGTAGCTGCTCAGGGCATCAAAAGGAAAAGGACACTGCAGCAATACAATCCCCACTGAATACTGGCCCTTTCCAGTACCTGGTAAGAGCAGCCATGGGCAATGTTGGGTCAGGCATCCAAGGGCTGCTGAGCCTTCCACACCACTGGTAAGCAGCACTGATACCAGCCAATTCTCCATTTCATCTTTTGGATAAATAAAATCCAAAATAGATGGTGCTTAAAACACACTGGCAATGGAAAAGGAGCAGAAAAATATTGAAAAATACTACAGAATACTTGAACTTACAGCCAGGGCTGTGGTAAAGCTGTATCAGATTTGCATAGAAATTAGATGCCTCGTTAGCTGCAGATAGATGCACAACTGCCCAAATTTAAACTTCCTCCTTTCCCCAGCTCACCACAGTCATTACAAATCATGCGGCTGAATGAAAGCTGAAAAAGCACCAAGAACTTGGCAGTTTTGCTGCAGTGAGTCCCATAATAAATGAGGGACAGGGGGTGGCAGCACTGATAGTAACAAAAACACATTTTGTGCAAAGCAACCTACTATTGTTCATATGTAAAATACATCATGTTGCTAGGAGGGAACAAACTGTCCTGCACTTTATAGATAGCCATTTTATTACAGATTCCCCCTGACTGTGACTCTAAACTCACACAACCCACACCCCCTTTCTTCTTAATAAATGCACAAGATACACAACATGGCTGGATGATGTTATGCTGCTCTAGACAGCAGTTTCAAATGTAGAGTTGGAGGTATATTTCTTATGTGCAACATCACATATAAATTATTAACAAAAGTTAAGGAATGAAAGCAGAGCAAAGCATCATCTGCCCAACTGAAGTCAGTTCCTGAACCATGCTCAGCAGCATCCCCCTGTACTCAAATTAAATGGGCTGGAGGCAGCACGGTACCCAGGAGCCCTGGTCCCCACGGCATCTCTTCCTGGTCTCCCCATCTTTCTCCCTGAAGCAATTCAAAAATCCTGAAGGCTTCTTGGGAAGCCCATTTTTCTCTCTCCCTCCTTCTGAAGTGAGAGTGGCTAGGTGGGGTTTAGTTTTGTGAGCATCAGGCCTTTTTCCTAAAGCTAAAAATGTTTGCATAGATGCGAACAGCCTTGACCACGTGCAGGAAAATCTAGTGCATTGCTTATCAGTCAATTTGGCTTCACACCAAGAGTAACACACTGCTATAAAGGGCCAACACAGTGTGAAAAAGGAGCTGTTCTACTAGAATACACTCCGTTAATTCTGGTTGAACTGACATTCTCCTAGGACAAGAGCTCAAAACACATTTAGACTGTTGTACTAAGTGTGGCAGGGAATGGAGCACCAGGCTGGTTTCTCTGATGTCACTAAACAACAGGCAGACACCTCCCCCCCCACAGCTTCCTCCCCTCCCCCCAAAAAACCCATCAATCTCTTGAGAAAGCAAATGTGGGACAAACTGTCACAGCATCATCTTCCACCAAAATAATATACCAGGTTTTGAACAAAAATCCCCGCCACCCTAGCAGGGAAAAAAAACCCTGAAAAGTCAAAAATTCCAGCTTTGCTAGACTTACTGTAATTGTCCTTTATAAGAAGAGCCCTCTAGTTATGTGAAATGACACTGCCTCAGCGACCCAGGCTCCCCACGCTCCGCACAGGAAGGAAGCAGACACACATCTCTTTAAGAGCCGTTTCCTCTCTGCTCTATTAATTTCAGAGATTAAGCAAGCCACTCCTTTGTGGCATAACAGAGCAAGATAGAGCCATTGTGTTTGAGGAGAGTCCTGCTCACTGGCTTCCTACCTTTCAGTGGGGGAATGCATTAGCACTTTATTCTCAGATGAAACACCAGAAAACTTCCAGCAGCCCTAAAATCCTCCTTATTCTTAAATTACAGTTTCAGCACAGAAGAGGCCAGCAGCACCATTCCTCTCCCCCACACTGATGAGAGTTTCAGTGTCTCACTGACACTGTTCAGGATGTGGAAAAACCAAACCAGTTGCATTTGAGGAAGAATTTTCTTTTCAAGGGCCCTGAATCAACAGGATTTATTTAATCAGGATTATTTTGCCTGGACACACACATCCCACCTCCTGTCCCTCCCTGCCGTGTTGAACCTGAAGCACTAAATTTACCATCATTTTTTTCCTCTTCTTTTCTTCCTTTAAAATTTATACATCCTTTTTTCTCTTCTGCTTGCACAAAGTCCCTTCAGCTCGTACCAGATGCCTGATGACCTTTAATAATACAGAGGCCATGGCCTCTCCATTTCAAAGACTATCACCACATCTCGTGTTGGAGCCTGGGATTACACGGGCAGCCAAAGCAACCACCAGCTGACCAGACCCTCAGCTGTTCCTGAAGTTTTCTGATGGAAGAAGAGAGAAGCAGGAGAAGATTCAGCCAATGAAGGGTAATTTGGGATCCCCACTCCAAGCCTGGGCTTCCACATTTCCTCCTAAACCACACTGGATGTTTTATCCTCAGCTTTCCAGGTTTCTTTCCAGACTGCTGAGGCTGGGAACACAGGACCCTTTAGGAGTCAGCAGCCATAGGAAATACCACTTTGTGGGGGCACACAAAGCTGCAGAATTCTTGAGACATGTTCACATTTCTTACAGTGTCAACACGGCCCTGGCTAAACAGAAATGCCATCAGCAGCAAACAGATACCTTCAGGGGGAGGGGGAAAAAGATAACACACACTCAGGGCTTTTGAGCAGCAGCAGCAGGAGTGATCTCCTGGCTGAAGCAGGAGCGTGTGAGCCAGAACACTGTTTGTACTGTACCTTCCCTTGCAACACAGAGTCAGGAACACAAAACTCATCCAGATAAAACAATCTGCCTATTCAGCAGCTTTCTTTTCATGAGCTGCTTCATCTGTGCAGGCTGCCCCCCCGCTTCCCCCTCCCTGCTTCCCAGTCACCAACTGAAAACTTCAGAAGGAAAAGAAAAGGAGAAAGGAGTTGTTCAGACAAAGGGCTGATTCTCTGCGAGGGGAGGGCACACACACAGAAAACACGGTCACGGTGTTCTGGGCACAGTGCTGGCACCAGGCTCTGCCAGTAGCTGTAGCAGTCTGCTCCCTAGGCTCTGCTTCAGGTTTTGGGACCATGCATTTAGAAAAAGGAGGGAGCTGTAGCTCCTGCACCTCCAGCAGCAGCCTCCTGGATGTGTTCCTGGCCAACACTGCAGCTGGGAAATATTTGCACCTCTGCACCTTCTCCCAGCAGCTACACAGGGCAGGGGCCTTGCAAGCTTTTGCCTGTCTGTTGTCAATAGAAATCTTAACCCCATCCAGAGATTTTTCCTCTGGAACATTCTCTTGCAAGAACCAGTTTGGGTGTTTGGGGTTGGTTTTTTTTTCACTATTAAACACAGACACTTTTCTGGTGTATGAATGTAAATCACCAGTTCATATTGCAGAGGTGACTCAACAGCCATTTAGATGCCAACATGTAGTTACTTCTGGATGGAGCAGGATGTGATTCAGCAACTACAGGCAAGTAGCAGTGTATTCATTTCATCTTAAAGGCTCCTTTTTTTCTTAACAAATTAAATAAAAAATCAGTTTATTAATTTTTACTTTGTTGTTTTTTTTTATTGCAGTCATTACTGGTCTAACATAACTCTTCTCTAGTATTCAGAAAACCTATGAGGAATTGTAGTATTGCCACACATCAATAAGGCTAAAAATCCTCTGCTTGGCATCACACTTGGCTTAGCCTCTGGAAAGCTTTCTTCTATATTTTATCAAAATTTCACCCAAAATACAGCCCCCACTACAGCTGCTTTACACCAACAGCTGGAAGCAGCTCCTCTGTTGCTCTGTCCTCTTAGGACAGTGCTGGAGCAGGACACATCAGGTGGTGGCCCCTGCTCCATGGGCAGTTTGGAGGATCACAGTCACCTTCCACCCACATCCGAGCTGCTGGGAGCAGCAGAGATGAGGTGATTGCAAAACACAGGTGAGATGTTTATTTTTTACTGTGCTCTTTGTGAGCTACAGAAATGGCTGCACTGAACATGTCAACCTACAAAGCTGAGCAGGAGAAGGCCTGGTTAGCAGTGATGATGCAGAAGGTGCACAAGGATGCAGGGACAGGCCCAGTGCTTGCAGGTGCTCCTCGGCATCGCTCCTGAGCAGCTCTGAGTGCCTTCATCAAAAGCAGAAGTGTTTACCTTTACACAGTGCTTTGCATCAAGGTTGGCAGGGGGGGAAGCAAACTACCTGAGCAGTCCTGGAAGATCTAAAAGGCAGGATTTATTAGTTTTAATACTGAAAAATTAAAAAATATACCCTGATCATAAACTCAGGGGCTTTGAGTCACTGAAGAAAGGGACAGGGATTTTTTTTTAAATTGTAATTTTGGAGTTTAGAAGCCCAAACTGAGTGACAATATTAAAATCATCAGTCACACCAACCTTGTTTCCAACATACAAACCTTTGCTCACATCTTCTATAAAGGCAAATCCTGTTCACTTATTTCCTTTATGCCCAACCTGACTAAGGAAACAAACATGCTCTCTGCCACCCACTTTTGTGGCTGTACTTCCCTGTACCACTTCCAGGGATTAAGGGGAGTTTGGTGATGGGGTAGGTCTGGACCAGGACTTTGCATTAGAGAAAATACCATGCTTATTGACAGGTGTTTTGGTCCCCAAATCTGGAAAACAGCTCCCCATCTACTTACAGCCTACTGCAAAACAAATCTGCATTGGGTTAGTTAAAACTATGAATTTAAGTGTTTGTGTAAGAACCCTTTCTCTGAAGTGCCGTAATGGTCTATAAGCTTTCATTTAAATTGGCTCCTAATGAAAGTATATAAAATGAAAAGTATTGTTTTCACCCTGCCTGCCTAAATCCCAGCACACACCAGCTGATGAGCAGTGTCACTACCTTGCTCAGACAAGACCTGAGTGCTCCTGATTTAAATTCTGCCCTGAACAGTTCACCTTTCAGATGTGTTAAATCTCAGTCCTGCCATGCAATAGTTACCTTCATATAGGGTTAAAGCAAAACACAGTAGAAATAAACACAAACAGGACTCAGTACTCTACAAGCACTTTGAGGAAAAAAGGGGGAAAAAAAATTTAAATTAATCATAGGGCATAATTGCTTCAAAATTTGGTTGTTCAGAAAAAATTACCAGCGTTTCTTTGCACAAGGAAATACGCTTTTAATCTTTGCCAGACACAAAACCAGGAGCAAGGAATTAAGCAATGAGCTAAAAATGGTTCAACTCTAAAAGCAGATTGTAAAGCAAGGGGAAAACTCCCAGGGAAAGCCGAGAATAAGGTTTCTTAATCTTCCACTGAAGGGTCATAAATGTGCAAGCTCAATACCTCACAACCCTTTTTGAGTAAATAAAGGTTTAAAATGTTCTTTCTTTAGTGCGACTGAATTCCTTTCCAATGTGACCTCAACATGCCATTCCTCTGTCTTTATCTGCCGACACAGCAGAGCTGTTGACCTTTCACCAATGACCTGAGCAATCAATAAACAGCCCACAAACTATCTGCACAGAAATTCTCCACCAACGAGTTCCTCCCTGGCTCTCCGCCGCTCCTGAACTTTTCCTCAGGCCCTGGGCTGTGCGTCAGTGTGACTTAACAAACAACACGGGGCTCAGAAATACATTTTCTTGGGCATTTCCTATCCAAACATATTAAACCTGTAAGTGGTTTTGCTGTTGTTTGCAGTGCCACAAGCTGCTTTCATGTTACTGTAGGATCTACAAGATCTCTGCCTCATGCTAAGCACTTTGTGTTGATTTCCAAGGACAGAATCCAAACTCAAAATAACTCAAATATGCTCAAACTGTTGGAGAGTAAGATAACAAATCAAGAAAATGAAAAATCTTATTAAAGGCTTGCCCAAACAACAATTGGCAAAATTTCATCTTAAAGAACATCATTAAACAAAAAATGAACACAGTTACAGATGCCTGGAATAAGAAGAGAAATTAAGGCAGGTCAGAAAATACTAGTGTTACTGTGGGTGTCTCTCAGATGAGTTCCAATGCTATAAATTCTGTTGTACTGTCACATTACATGAAAAAGGATCAAATGCAACTTTTCTATCAATATGATTTATGAAATCCTGACTCAAACAGAACCATATTTTAAAGGTGTTACAAAATGGGGAATCAGTCAAATACTGCAATATGTGTTACTGGGGTACAAAAGAGAGAACAACCATTCCCTGCAGTGCTTACAGCAAACACACCAGAGCATTGACCAAGATCTGAGAAGCCAAAAGAATGAAAACCATCAGATATCAGCCATAAGCAGAAAGGAAACTAATTAGCCCATAGAGTCTTCATCAAACTGAGTGAACACAAAGGTAAAGCAGACCTGCAAGTACTGAAAAGGGACTTAGATTATTAAAACTGAAAGAATAACAGTTTGAAGAGCTTATTCCCATGACAACTAAAATGCTTAACAGAGATGGAGTTTCTCTACATCTCTACATATACATACACTCATATATATAAACTTCTTACTCTCTATATGTTTTTATATATCTAAAATCTAAGGAAGAGCTTGCAACGGCTCTTAAAACATTAATAACATTTGCTGATCCAAGATACCTAAAGTGTCAAAACCCAATAAACCTGCTAAAATTTGCTTGAACTGCTACTTGCTCATACGCTCCACATACTCCAGAAGACTGATTTATTGTTTCTCTCCATACAATTAAAAAAACCCCACAATTGGCTGCATGACTACAACTGTTTTGTGAATTGTTCTCTTACATTAATAATGTAAATCAGTACTAAGTGAAGCATAACATGGTATTCTTTTATATAGATTTTTTTTTCAGTCTCTCTAACTTGAAAGTATGCTCACTGGGCATTGCTACAACCCACTAATGACAAAGATTAGGTCTTTAAAGGGCAGTGGCACCAGAATTTTAATAAAAGTGATAAAGTGATTAACCTGCTTGTTGCAGCGGTGTTTGCGTTATTGCCTGCACTGCAGAGAGCTGCAATGTGTGCAGCAGCTCTGGGTTATTTATTTATCCTTAATATAAACAAGCCAGAGTGGCTCAAATAGCAGTATTCAACAGATTGCATTGATGGATCAATACAATATTCCACTGAAATTAAACTTCAAGCAGACAAGAGCTATCAAAGCCTTTAAATAAAAAAACCACTTGGCCTTCTTGTAATTTCTAAGTCCAGATCTTACAGCCTGATTCCCCAGCAGGATTTCATGGGTAGGAGCCCCTGCATTTCACCTGGGCTGTTTCATGCCTGGCCAGGGTGCCTGTGAGAGCTGCTGAGGCTGTGTCAGCACAGGAGCCACCTGCACCAAGCCCCAGGCATCTCTGAGGCATCTGCAAATAACCTGGTGAAGGGAAAGAATTACACTCTGCAGATTTCCACACATGACAGCTGTTCCTCAGTGTAAGAGTGGGAGTCAAACGTCCTGTTTGGGGTTGCTTAAATAAACTGGCACACATTTCCAGCTGGGCACCTCTCTTGCATGGTCTGTGAGTGCAGGATGCTGGGTCAGGAAGGAAGTGGTGTGACTGCTGGACAAGGCATACAGAAAAGCAGGAGCCTTGGCTGTCAGCCCTGGTCCCCACCTGACGGATCCCTGTGACTGCATCACCCCACAGAGCTGCACAGCCACAGTGCTCTGACAGGAGGGACCAACTGGAAATAATATGGTGGAAGAAAATGCAAGCCCACCTTCCTTTTTTTTTGCCTCTCAGGATGCACAGAAAAGCCCTTGAGATCCCAGCACTCTCCAGGTCAAAGCTATGTGGGAATAGTTGAGTTGTGCTGGGGTTTTTTGCTTTAGTTTTTTTCTTCTTTTCATTTTCTTCCTTTTTTTTTTTCCCTCTCTTTTAATCTAGATGGAATTAATTGAAAGTGCTGCTTAAGAAGAAAATAAGAATGTAAAACTGGAGAAGCACGATAAGTAGGTGTATTAATAAACAGGCTTCTAATTTCTTATCTTTGATGGTATTCAGTACTATTTTAAATATTCTCAAAAGAATCACAAACATACAGAAGGTCATATATAAAATCCCTGATGAAGCAATTTAATGCTAAATTAAAGCTGAAAATAGGTAAGCCCAACTCTTGGGATCTTGGGTATTTTCAAAGACTAAAAAAGAATCAACACTACCCAAAAATGCCATGTGTTTTTCAGATTTTTAAATATTTATTTCCTAAATTAAATCGAGCAGGATTAGCTGGTTCTTACATCTTAGCAGGAAACAATTTAATTTCCAAGCCAATTGTATATTGACAGTTGGCAACAATGGCTTTGCTTTATAAAAAGAGAATGGGAAAATAGTTGTGCATTTCTGAAACACTTCCAGAGAATTTCCTGAGTGAAAGGTATACAAACAGGCATTAAACATGAATGTAATTTAATAAATATCCACTCAGCTATATGGTGTGATAAATAGGTAATAAGAACATAATACAGGCATTTACCTTTCAGCTTCCAAAGGAACTGGAAGCTAAAACAATAATACTTTCATTAGACTCTCCTGCCTGGCATCAAGAGCCAATTTCCACCTATTAATATGGATTTCTATTACCTGCCTTGTGAATACTGTTAACCCATTTATCAAGCAAGAAGCCATATTTTTGTCACTTATTACAAGCAGAAGGGGAGCAGAAGGATTGCTAAACCATGTCACATTAGAGCATCAGATTAAATCATTTGACCTAGAAGATATTCCACTTATATGTAAAAAGGAAAAAATCCTCACTGCAGCCCTGCTTGTCTTACATTCAGTAAGACCTCTTGCAGGACCAAGTTTTTCCTTGCGGTGCCAGGAGAAAAATAAAAAAAAAAAGGAAAAAAAAAATCAGTCTGCAGACTAATTGTAAACTGGGTGTATGTGTAATTAAACATGCCTCATTGGTTCTCTTGATCTGTCAACAGTGGGTAGGAGGAGGTTGATTTAAGTTAAACGACTCAAGCCTTGTGAACATTTGTCCCTTTTTGTGTCCTCTAAGCAAAGCATCACTGAACAGAACCACAGCCAGCTCTGAGGAGCTCAGAATTAAATGTTTATTATTCAGATTGCAGTGGTGCCCAGAACACGCCGGGCAGTTTTCTAAGTGCAGAGGGAGGTGCTGGGACAGGGCCCTCTCTCAGCTCCTGGTTCCCACCGAGAGCACACATCCCCCCACCCCGAGCAGAGTCCCTCTCCTGCTCCCTCCTCCGCAGTGTGGAGATGAATGGAGGGACGGCGGTGCTATCGCAGAGATGACAGGCACACGGCTATTAATCACATGTTTGTTGCTAAACACACTGAATTCCCACTTTCCCACAGCGCTGAGGTCTCCTTGTCCTCACAGCCAGTTCTCAGCTGCAGTGGGCAGCACTCAGCAGCTAATGGGTCCAAATGAGCATTTAGCTTTAGCCCCTCGTACCTCCCTGCTCCACCACTCACCTCTCGTTAGGGTATCACAACTATGAATTTGCCTTGCTATTCACACTGGATCAGATTACAAAACGTGTGTGCCTCCATGCCTGTGATAAAAGCTCCACAATATGCACCTCAGCCACTTTCTCTGGAGCAATGACCCAGGAGCAGTACTTGTGTTCCTCCCACTCTACATAGCTCAGCTACAGATGCCAAAAATACTTAAGACCTCAATCCACAAGGGACATATACAGGATCTGGTAAAGCCACAGAATGTGAGCAAAGTTTCTGAAGTCATAATACTTCAAATTTTCTGCTCTGTGTTCACTGGAGTCATTGAAGATATTAAAACTGAACTGGGATGTCTCAGCTTTCCTTGCCTCATTCCCTACTGCTGGAAGACCACAAACTTGGTCACTTCAACCACTTGCTGCTCAGTTACTCCCCTCACTTGGCTATTCTTGTTTCAATTCAATTTTGTCAAGCCACTGAAGTCTCCCTCTGTGTATCTTTTTGTAAGACTTCCATACAGCTTCCACTCCTGGCACAGCAGAGATCTTCCAGCACCATGCATTCCAGTGGGGCCAAGGGACCCCCAAAACTCCCACTGAGAAAAGAACATTTCTCTTTTCCTTCCCTGAAACCTCGCAGTGATCCTTAAGTTAGTGAGTTACTCAGAAGTCATTGAGCAATCAGGCTGCTCATTATACTCCTCAATGAAATTATTACCACGAGTAATTCTCAGTGCAGTACTACAGGTTACCCAATCTTACATCCTCTTCAAAAGACTCAAAGAAGTTCTGCACCTCTGTGAAACAGATTTTTAATTCCTCTCATACTCTCAGGTAGTAGTTTTATCCCATATTTTACTGTTTCTCACACTGCAAGTTAATGCATACCCATTTATTTCTCAGTGGTCCTTTAATCCTTTTCTGTTCGTGCTGCAGCTCAGCACAAGGATGAGGGTATCTCCATAAGCCATGTGCTCAGGAGGCTCTATCAATATGCATGCACGGAGCAAGGCAGAAACATATTTCTGCTGAAGAAGAATCAGAAGTTGGGGTCAGACATTTTATACTTTAGCCAGATTTTGATAAGACATATTAGGAATTCATAGGGCTTTTATCATTTTCAACAGCAAGAGGATTAGACCCTACACTGACAAGAGCAAGAACATCAGTTGTTAAGAGAAGTATGTGCCACACTGAAATACAGTAAAGCACCTGAAAGACAAAATGTATTGTCTGATAAAAACACTCAAAGCACTTTCCAATTCAACCCAGTGATGACTTGCCGAGTCAGTGCTTCATTTGTCTGGCAGAGTCAAAATGACAATGACTTCTGTTCCAACACTCAAAAAATGCAACAGACGTGCAGAGGGAAGCCAGGATTTAAACCATGGCCTCACACAACAGCAAGGATTCAAATTGTGCATAATATACTGATGCTCAGGCCATAGGGAAGAGAGGAACAGTAAGAATCTTTATTTGGATTCTAGAATTTTATGCAGCAAGCTTGCAATGTTGACAAAAAGACCAAAGCAAATTTTTTTAACCCATATTCAGGAAAAGGTAAAGATAATGATTCAAAAAAAAACCCAATCTCCTACCAGTCTGAAGAAAGATCCCAAAACCAAAAAGAATCTCAGTTTCATCCTTCTTCTCCCTAAAATATTCAGAGTGCTGCAAATGTGTTACAAACTAAATGACTTTTTGTACAGAACTTTTAAAACCCTTGACTTTTAATAAGGTCGTGCATCATTTGATTTTAATTAGAGATTTTTTTATCCCTTAAATTTGACTAAAAATGATGTGATTTACAAAGCAAACAAGCCAGTTAAACAAAGCTAATTAAATTCACTAGAGACAGCCTTGCTTTTCCCCTCAGTGAGTGTTTATTTCAGCTCCCAGTGCTCTGATAGCTCCTGACAGCTTGCTGGGACACAAGAAAGAAGTAGGTCAGGGTAAGCTGGAATCAGCAACAGAGGATCCCATTAGACAGGCTTGTAGGGTAATACGGAGATCGAGGAAGTGTGTGATGTAGTGACAGTGTTAGAGACACATAACAAACAGCCCGAGGACAGCCTCCAGCAGAACCGGTACATTTATCTTCTCTGTGTTATAATGACCCCTCACACGGCTTATCCGGGCTGTGATTTCTCGTACAAGAGGTGCTGCATAAACCTAATGACAAAAGGTGCTCCCGCTGGGCAGGCGGTGCCGAGGCAGCGGCTCTGCTCCCCGGGCAGGGCTGTGCGGGTCTGTGCGGGGCTGTGCCCCTTTCCCCGGGCAGGGCTGTGCGGGGCTGTGCGGGGCTGTGCCCCTTTCCCCGGGCAGGGCTGTGCGGGGCTGTGCGGGGCTATGCCCCTTTCCCCGGGCAGGGCTGTGCGGGGCTGTGCCCCTTTCCCCGGGCAGGGCTGTGCGGGTCTGGCCCCGCTCGGCTGGGAACACGAGAGGGAACGCACTGCGCGCAGAGATCAAAGCACAACAAGACTGGCTTCTCCCAACCAGCTTCTAAAACATTATAGTGATGATGGTGGTTGCAGTGCCTACACACTGGATCTGAAAATACCAAGCACCCCAAAGGGGCAAGAAAAGCCACAGGGGCAGCTGGGGAGTGCAGCGATCCCGTGTGATGGGGCACAGAGCATGCCTGCTCCCCACTGAGCTGCTCTCTGGGGGCTCCTGGGGACCAGCACCCTCGTCCTTTTATGCCATTGCATGAGGGTTTGGGTCTGTCTCCCCATGCCACCTCCGCCTTCGGGAGCAGCAACTGGCAGGGAGGAGAGGCTGAGTAAGCTGTGGCTTCTGCTGGTTTTCCCAGATGGGTTTGCTGTGAGATGAAGAAACATCAGCGGAACCAAGCAGAAGAACATAAAAAGACCAAAGTAATCCATATAAAATATAAAATGCTGTATGTACTGCTGTTTTAGATGATTTAATGTAAGGTGTGTGTATACCACATGTGTATATACCCAAATATATTATATATATATAAATATATATATTTGCTAATGCAACTCCTCCTTCCTGAGGAGAAGTATGAAAGTATTTTGTTTAGGTGCCTGGGCATAAGAGTGATAAGCACACCACCATAAACTCTCCAGTTTCAATATTAAGTCAGAGGCAAGTGGAAAAGCAGAGTGCTAACTCCCCTTGTTCTTGTGATTACTGATCACAGCATTAAAAATTCAGTGTCCCCTCCATCTCTGGCAGGGCTGTACGTACACCAAACATTTAAACTATGAGAGTCCATTTCTCAGGCTCACACACAGCCAGAGAGATTCTCCCCAAACCCAAACTGTGTGGCTCACATTAAAAGGAGAGCACAAGCGTGTGCTGTCTCAGAAAATAGGTACTTTTGACAGGAACAATTTGAATCGCCATGGGCATAAACAAACACAAATGGAGAATGTTGTTTTATTTTGTTCAGAGCTCAATATATTCACTCTGCTCAGAGATGTCTCCAGCATCCACTTCACTTGAAGTGCCTAAGTGACTTGGTTTGCAGCAGCAATGGGGAGTCATCCTAATAAAGTAGAAGTTTCATTTTTCTCACCCCAACTTCATTCCCCCCTTCACTCAGTAAGAGTGCATCATGCTCAGCATTTATCCCCTCTGTTTCTCATTACAAGCTTTCTGTAGCACAATCCCCATCCGGTGGCAGCCGTGCTTCCTGTTCTTCAGGGGGTCATGCTGTGTGGTCACTTGCACCCACCCATTTTACGACACCACACATCCCTTTCCTGCAATTTTTCCTTAAGCAGACAGTTCCACTGACTTCACAGAGGTTTGGACTCATTGACGCCCATTTGCTCCACCCCTGAGCATGGAGGTAAAATCCCAGACTAGTTCAATGTCCTAAAGAAAAACATGCATGTCCGAACAAAAATATGCATTAGGATAAAAGCATTAAAATAAAGGAAGACAAAGAGAATGATCAGAGCAGCACTGCCTGCAAGGAAGGAAGGAAGCTTTTAATAGCACTAAAATATAAAATTGATTTGTACACATATTTGATAAAAATCAATACAATTAGCAAGTAACTGAATACTAGAAAGGGAAATTGATTGCTTGAGGGCCCAGAGGACTCAGGGCAATCAGTCCATTCTTCTAGCTCCTCCACTCTTAATAAAAATTTACTTTTTCATAATCCTGCCTGAACTCTTTGCCCATTAATAATGCCGCTAAATAGCTCTTCTTTTAGCACTATTATTGCAGACCTGCTTGAATTACATTTGGAGGCAGTTTCGAGTGGCATGTCCTGGCCATTTTGCTATCTGCAGCACAAACCTCCGAGCAAGAGCATAAAAGAATAAGGGCTAATGAACGGCAGCACAGGCACACTTGAGAAGAGCTTATAAATTTAAGTACCAAAGTTTAAATAAACGGATTACCATAGAATTGATTTGCTACATCAATTTGGTCAGCTTTTGCTGATACATCATTCCTGCCTCAAAAGAGAAGAGTCACCGGTTTGAAACAACTAATTAAGCATTTTGAACCATGGCCTTACAAGGGGAGTGGGGCTGCACTGCTTTGCTCTCCTGCCTCCCTTCTCTCAGCCAGTGACTCCTCACTGCAGCATTAAAATCATTACGTGAAACAGGAGGCTCAATTTACAGTCAAATCTGGATAAAATGAAGTGGCTTCTATGGCCACTATCTCAGAGTGGATTTCAGTTTCAGGCAAGGGCATCTTCTCTTTCTTCTTTAAGGCAGGATTGGAGGAACTAAAAGACAATTGCTTTTCCCCACACAGGAGGAGGAGGCTCCCAGGGGAGCCTCCCAGGTGAGGGTTTCCATTACAGTCAACCAGCTGCACAACCAGATTGAGGATGAACAAAACTCATATGCACCTACCAAGGAGGCTTCTCTTTCAAAAGATCAGATGCCTTCTCAGACAAGAACTTTCTCAGATGTTAAGCTTTGTCCACTGACTCATCTTAATAGGAAGCTCTTTAAGGCAAAAACTACCTTTGGGCCCTCAGCAGGTTCCCTGCCAGTCTGCAGTTCAGACTGCAGGTGACATGGCCTTTGCTGCAAACCAGGGCAATAAACTTCAGCGTATACTCAAACAGAGCTCTATGAGTAGCCGTATCCAAACCAAAGGTAAACAGATAATTTTTCCAGATTAATGAGATCCCTTGCATGCTTAAAATTCAACAATGTAATTTAAGCACTTTCTAATGCAGTAAGCCATTGAATTGATTAAAATAGTATATGCATCTCATCATATTCACTTCAGCAAAGACTCTTTCATTGCAGAAATCTCAACATACACTTATTTCTCAGTGGTCCAACCAGACCAATGACTAAACTGGGCTATTATATAAGCCTAAGGAAAGATCCAAAGGTGCTTTGCAACTCAAGTGGCAACCTGTGGGAATGCCTCTGTAAAGGAGGAGGAAGGAGAACAGGCTGGCAGGGCACAAGCCTAAGTGATCCCTCACTGAGTTCTTATGATGTTCTTACTCCAAAGTCTGTCCTGCTGCTTCTTCTTACCAAGAAGAGACATTAGTCCGGACTCAGAAATAGAAACCTGGAATTACACAGTTTCAGTGCTGGCCTTCTTTGTAACCATGACCAAACTACTTTAATCTCCTTGCGTCCGTTTCCCTGCCTTTATTAATCAAGCTGAGGGAGTAAAACTTACTTCACCTAACTCATACATCTTTTGTGAAGATGAAATGCTTGCTCTGTGTAAAGTACTTGGAAGATGAAAGACATCAAGTAAATATTAATCATAGTCACCACACCTACCAACAGGATCTTCAGTACACTGATTTGGATCCGTGCTTGAAGAGGCTTTCTTTGTGCAATTCAGGAACTATGCTTTCTTGGAGTAGTAGAGCTGAATTAAAGCTAATCAGGAATTCCCATGTTAATCGGCCTTCTAGCATTCACAAGATCATAAGAAGGATGATGCTTCCATTTCAAAAGACAGCACAGTGCCACAAAATGAATTACATCAAACTGGCTGAAGCCCATTTACAGCATGGTCATAGAGGAAACGATTGGAGTTCATCCACCGACATTCATCTCAGGGCATACACACTTGTAAATCAGCTCCTATTCAGTAATGAAATGTCGAGTGACTCATTCTTTCTACATTTGAAAAAGCTCTCAGAGAGAACCAAAGAGTCTTTTACTTTCATGTCTGCTTTTATAAACACTGAATTACATCTCCTTACTTCAGGGAAGCTACAATGCTTCAGAACCAGCTGTAAAAGAGAACATCACCGTCTTTGGTTCACGGAATCCAAGGCCACCTTAAGATCCCAAACTGCTGTTGAAGGAGATTTGGAAAGATGTTTAATTAGCAGCTCAGATGATCTTCTGACCTAGCTTCCCAGTGCACAGCAAGGTGCACTGGTCTCATGCAGACGTGCCCCTGAGGGTGTCCCAGGGGAGGCTGTCCCAGGGAAGGCTGTCCCAGGGAAAGCCAGCCTGGGGCAGGCTGGCAATGCTACCCCCGGCACTTCTGCTGTTCCCTGTGTGTCAAGGGCCAGATTATTTACTTAACATCTTAAGCAACTTCTCAAACTCAGCTCGCGCAGCCATTGCTGTCCTGCTGGCAGTGAACTGCAGTTTGGCCAGGTGAAAGCTGCTCTCACTGTTTCTGCCTGAACCAGCAAATTCACAGAATAAGGACAGCAGGGCAGCCATACCTTGACTTCTGCCCCAGTGTTAGCACCAGCTCACATCCAAGGGACACATCCCACAGCTGCACAGGGAACAGCAGCTGTGTTTCAGCCAGCTGTGCAATACCTGGGCTGCCCCAGCACTGTGCTTACCCAAAGAAAAATCCTTCTGACAAAACAAACCCAACCAAGCTGTGCCTGTGATCATGGGGAGTGCTGCTCCCTGCCACAGCTCTGCCTGCCTCTGGAGAGGTGACACTAGGTGAGACCCCAGGAGCAGAGCAACCACAACAAAGGCATGAAGGGAAGAGTACAAGTGAAAAACAAGGAGGGTTGCAAACTTAAAAGATACAACAGAAATAAAGAAAACCAGTGCCTGGAAGTCAGTGTCCAAGGAGCACAGAACAAATTTGAACACAGGAAGCACTTACTGCTTGAATGGAAGTCGTGGGAGATGCTGGACCTTGTGGACCAGGCACGCGAGAGATTCCAGCCTTACTGAGGCAGTTCTGGACCTGTTGTGCCTCCATCATCTCCCAGATACCTGCCCAGTTTCCTTAGCTCTCCTGTCTCCTTGGCTTTGCCCTCCCTTTGGTCCCAGCCCATCCCAGCTCTCTCTCCCCTACCATTGCCTCCTTGTACTTTGGACCTCTTCCCCTGAAGGTCTCAGGTTCTCCATGTGTGGCTGCAGCAGCCCCAGCCCGCGCGGCCGGTGCCGCAGAGCGGCTCCGCTGGTGCTGGCAGTGCCCGTCCGTCTCCTCCCGGGATCCAGCAGGATGAATGCACAAACAAACAAGCTACACTGCCAACACAGCTATGCTCCAAAAGGAAATGACCACTGGATGTTATTGCATAACCCTTCTGAATAATGAACGTGTATTTCTTGAAAATACATGCCACCTAATCCCCTCGGCATTGCAAACATGAACCACAGGATGGTAATTTAAGGTAATCAAGCCCTAAGCTCCGTGCAAAGTTTAACAGTTTGCTTCACTACAGTTTGAGAAGCAGATGGCAAAGCACTCAGCAGCACATTTTCTGCCATTCTTGTACAAAGGGCTGTACCTGTTTCTGTTCCAGGCATGAACACCAACAAATGGATGTTTGCTGGACTAGCTGGCCACTGAATACCCTGAAATAACATACACGTAGATGCTCCACAGGGAGGTCTTGTGGGCAGCCAGAATTGGTCATTTCCTGGCTAGTTTGCCATTACTTCCATTCTTAGATATGATAAAATTAAAGCTTCAGGCTAGCATAAGGCTCTTTGTAAGTAATCCAGGTCTTATCTGCAGAAGTACCCACATCCACAGTCAGTTCCATGCAAAGTAGTACAGGTTTTCTTACTCAACAACTCTTGACAGTGCTGCTGTAGCTCACAGTATTTCTACATACACTGCCTTCCAAATGACTCTGCCTGGCATGTGGGCACCAGAAACCAGTCTGAGGGTGTCATTTGGATTTCAAACCACCTCTGTGGACAGTCACCGAAATGCTCTATTTCTGGCTAGTTTGTGGGATGCTGGGCTGGGGGAGAGAAGAACTGACAAGGGGAAAATAGAAATTTGTAGATAATGTGTAAGGTCAAAATGATTTTAACGAAAGGGCAATTCAGATGACCTAACTGAAGCTTTTTCTAGGTATGTAGAGAGAATGGGAAGCGAGGTGGTGAGCAATGAACAGTTTATCCTGCAACATTCAGCATCTTCATAAATTATAAACAGCAGAAAAAAACACACTTCTCCTTCAAAACAGGGAGCTCAGCCCCCAGCATGCAGCTAATGGTGGTGGGTGCAGGGGATGTATTTACACTAATTGCCTGGGCCATGGCCACGGCTGCCCCAAGCATTTCTGGAACCAGCATTTCTACAGCAGCACCGAGCAGAAACGCTTCACGTTTATTAACTTGTTTGGTTTTGATTGTTGGATTGGGTCCCCATTCCCAGGGCTCTCAGATTTATTCTTTTAGCTTAACACTACAAAGTAATCAAATCACTCTGTTACAGCTGACAGACTGTGGGAGCCCTGAAGGGGAGGGGAGAGCACCGTCAGAAGAAACAGCTACAGTTTCTCTTACATCCTTCACACTTGCCCTAAACTTCAGATTTGACTCATCTACATTTTTGGAATTCAAGAATATTGAACTTTAACTGGCATGGGAAGTTGTTTGAAGATGCAGGACTTTCACTTGAAATTAAGTCTGATCTACCTCCTGGGATCAGGGACCAAGATTCACGTCTCGTAAGTACTGAAAAGCCCAAATGCACTCTCATTCTGCTTCAAGTCAAACACAAGTGTTGCTGCAACCAAGAAAACAATCTTTCCAATGCTATGTAAATTCAAACCAACAAATTCATACCTAAGAAGAGGAGATGAGATGGAAGAATCAAACATGCCTTTGTGCCCTTCCATCAAACGTGTAGAATAGGTAAGAACAGGAAGACAAAAGAGATGGCTCAGAGAGTCAAGATTAATATGGAAATGGAGAAAAAGGGCATGCCTTGGGCTGGATTTTGTCTGTCTCTGTTCAGTACAATTTATTTTCAGATTTATGCTATGCAGTATTAGAAAATGCTTAGCACACAACCCTTGATGTGGAAGACAAAGAAAATTTTTTTTAATTTAGATGAATTCCAATGTCCTTGTCTAATGTTACCCAATGCAAAATTAGAAAGAAATTACTGCTTGCTTGGTCATGTGTTTTTAAAAATAATTTGAATGACCCACTGCTTAAAGTATGGACAGGGTCCTCTGTTATTAAAATCCAAACTAAGTCTGTACTCAAACTGACAGGGTAAAGCTTGAAGAAAATCCCCCAATGGGTTTCTTTAATCGAGAAAAACAAACAAAAAAACCCATGAAGCCTGTGAACAAACAGTCTTACAGGCTTTGGACTTAATATACCAACAATGTCAGGCATTTCAATGCAGTAACATCAAAACTAGATATTTACTGCTTGGCAGTGAGTAACCCTTTGAAAAGGGAGGAACAAAAATTCCTTTTAAATGAGTCACCATTTGACAGTCAGAGATCAAAACCTTTTGCCTGTATTTCTGACTAGAAGATTGTATAAACTTGAGTTTTTCTCTGTGTGAATTTATTTAAATCAACACAATTAATTAAGAAAATAAGTAAGTTAAGGTAGCAGAAAAAGTGAGGTCCTTAAAAGTACCTAATCATCAGCATGATCTACTGGGTTACTGAAGTATCAAATACATTCAGAAATTATTTCCTTATATAAACTTGGACTTGTGAAAATCCTGGCAAGATTTTAAGTATCTCATCCAAGCAAAGTGAAATTATACTCAGTATCCATCCTGATAATGACATGAAATGAGTGATACATAATTATTCTTAAGCTAATGTGAATGTTTACATACTAATGCTTGGGGACAAAGCTACTGGTGTGTTTGGAACTTCTACAAATGTCTTTGTAAAATATTGACTTTTTACTATTGCTGAAAACTTAAACCCTCGAAGACCCATGACAGAGAATGAAACATTAAAACAGACATGCCATTTTTGTCTTTAAGTATTTTCTTTACCCCTATGTGAAATTCTGAGGTTTCAGCAAAAAGAAAGAAACTATAATGTCATATCAGGGGGAAAAAGAAAAAAAATCCACTAAAGTTGGCATTACAGCCAAAGCAAAGAAATAAAACTGTTGTTCACAGTGAGGTGGGCTTCCAGTAGGTTATACCTGCCTTTATTTTGAATATAATTTCCAACTATTTGAAAGGACCCTGAAGACCTCAGCTGGTAACAAGCACTGATGATTTATTTAACTAGTTAAGGATACTTAGTGTGAAGGTAAAGCACCATCATTCCCATTTTACAATGGACATGTAAGAACCTAGGAACTATTTACTCCTAAAATTGCCTCCAGCAATACAAACATACAGATATTCAGGCCCTTTGAAAAGAAATGTGGACAACTTTGAAATTAGAATAAACATTACTCAGCCTTGGCTTCTTATATGAAAACTGATATCCACAAAAAATCCCACTTGCTCCACAGAGCTTTCAAACCACCCTGAACTTCTGACCAGTGAGAGCATCTCCAAACCTGACTGTCAGCTCACCGAACCACCCCGTCCCTCACATCAGTCGATCTTAATTCATGTTCAATTTACTTGTAGATTGGAAGTAATTAGAGTAAATAACTACAGTAACTGGTTACAGTTTGGGAATTGAGAGAACTGAAGAAAGAATTCAGAGAAATAATCTGATCTACTACTGTAAAGAGAATCAATCATCACTTTCCTCCCATTAGTCTTTTTGGCAATCCTGTGTCACTGTTGTCACAAGCCTGGATAACGATGCCACATTAATTCTCCTTGTGAGAAAGGAAATACAAGACGTTACTCTGTAACTGTGTCCTACCTGACCTTGGTGAATCTTCAGGGGAAGTTTCCCACCAAACGCACCTACAGTTTTTACTGAAGGAGAATTACTGAGTTGGGCTCATGCTTTGTAACTCAAATGCATGACACAAAAATATACAACCAATCTTCTGTTTCCATATGAAATAAACTATTAATACATAACCAATGATTTTTAAAATCCAACTTTACATGAGAAATTACATTTTCAAAGTTAAAATTACATTTTTAACAAGCCTGGCTCAGAGTTGATGAACACAGTGCTGGACGACAAGACCCCTACTGCACATTTCTGATGTAACACCAACAACCTTTAGGTACATTTTAGCTACGTTTACCTAAACTGGAGCTAGCCTGCATTTCCCAAGCCTAACCTTTCCAAAAGGAAAAATACAACAACTGACACCTTTGCTGCAAATATTACAGAATTGGAAAAGAAGAAAGTTGTTCTGTGTTTCGTAACAGGAGCAGACTCACTCTCCTCCTTCAAGACAGCAGGCTGCTCTCAGTGTGAACTGTGGCACTGCTGATGTCACTGTGAGCGGGGACAAGAGGACATACGGCCTTTTGTACTGTTCCCATGATGCCGCATGTTAAAAAAAAATCCAAAATCAAAAATCATTATCCAGGCTGGAAGAAGCCCAAGCCATCATAAATGTTTGTTTACTGCAATTTGGCAGACCTTTTGAGAAAAAACAACAAACTACACTTAGATATGTAATCCTAACCCAAAATGTCAGATGGGAATCAAGTAGAAACCGTGCCATTATTTTGAGGAAACCATGAATTATTTGGGGGAAACTTTTGCTGAGATGCTTATTTGAGTGTTTCTCTGTAAGTAGATATCACTTCTATTACTGTGGCTATAACTAACAAGTTAACAACACTATTTACACTAGTACTGTTGTATCATTAGAAACAACAAGATTATGTACTTTAATTCTAATGCCAGCACAATTATTTTAACACCAAGTGTGTCAGATCTGACTCTGTACCCCCTAAATTAATTTCAGAGTAGTGGCTAAATAAAATGACATACTTCTTTGTGCTTTTGTTACAACACGCTCATGTGCAGCAAACTGTGAAGAAAATGTAGTAATTAGAGGTTAAATTAATCCCTGACAGACAGGCAGCTTAGTAAAGCTGGGCCCTCTTCAGAAAACAGAGCATAAAGCCTGCCAGTCTTTCAGAATTAGGCACAAAGAACAGGGAAGATTGGCAAGTCCCTCACTGCTGTGATCCAACCGAAGGGATGGAATGCTGAGAAGTCGGTGTAAGTCTTGGAGCAGCCAATACTACCAGGCAGATCTTGTGACAAATGTGATTTAGAGCTCCAAGGGATTGTTGCTGCAGCCGCTCCAACTGCCTGATCAGGATCAACCACTTGAAATTACAGACAGTCTTTTGCCCAGCAGAACAGGCTTCTAACCACCGTGTAATCTACCTCGAGACATTAATAAAAGCGAGCAATGGCATTATATTTCACAACATAACTAGAAAGTTACCTTGCTGCTTCAGGTTTTAATGCAGGTAATGGGTTTCACTGCCCTCAACAAAGTAAATGTGCTGGGTTACTCTGAAAGCAATAAATAGGTAGGTCTGGGGTAGGTGTAACTCCCAAATCTGCTCAGAGTTTTGAGGTACTTAATTCTAGAGAAAAAGAAACATACACAGAAAAGAAAAACCATGCAAGAAGAAAGAGGCAGCAAGATCATGATGATGATACCCAGTAAGTATTTCTTTTGTGTGTGTGTCAGCAGAGGTAAATGTTTTTCCTCATCTCTCTAGCTGTGGCCAGGTTTTAAATCCATGCAAACACAGCCTGTTATCAACAGGGGGGTAACTGAAGGACACTTGTTCTGTGCCGTGAGAGAAGCATCTTGGCTCCTGTGCTGGCAAATCCTGGTGCAGGAATTGCAGCGGCACCACTGCCTCCATTCCCACCAGACACCTTCCCTCCTAAGGTGGAAGGAGCAAGGAACAGGCTTCTCCTTGGGCTAATGCTGCTGCCACTCAAGAAACGGCCTGACGTGGGGTGACACACTCCCACAGGTAACACCTGGCCCTGCAGAGGGAACCTGGATCCTGCCTGCACCAGGCTGAGTTCCCAGCTGGCCCTGACCAAATGGGAAGGTACGACAGGCACCTGCAGCGGGACCGCCAAGAAAATAAAAATAACCCCAAAACCAAATGGGAAAAAAGCAAAGTGACTGTATTACAATTAAAGGAACAGTCAAGCAGGGAGCCTGCAGAGATTGCAGATCTATGTGGAAGTGCTTTAACACCACCAGCATTTCTGTACTACCCAGATCATCAATTATTAACAAATTAGGACATGCCTGATGGGGAACTTACGTAACACTCCTTTATCAATAAAACTGCCAAATCCCTTCAGGGACAAGCACCGTGGCTCTCAACAAGTCACAATATGACACCTTCCTCTGGAGGACACTCCAGTGAATTCTGGTCTGCCCCTCCTCAGTCTGGCCACCCATTCCCAAAGGGGAATTCTGGGCAGCCTGGCAGCCCCTGCCAGAGGCCCAGGGTGCACCCCAGCCTCCCGTGAGCAGCAGCCCTTTAATCAGGTCAGTGCTTATCAATGGCTCATTGTAGCGATGAGGCAGCTCCGAGCCAAGGGCCATACGAAATCCCGCATCTCCCACGCCTGGGCCCCACTGGCCCCACGGATACAGCCTCCAGCCACACACTGCCTGGGCACAGCACTACCTGGTGGGTAGGGAGGGGAGGAAGGAAACCCACAGCTCTTTCCTCTGCTCTTCCCTTTGGGCACAACAGGTTCTCCACAGGAGCAAAGAGCCAGGTGAGCCCTGCTTTTCTTCCACTTAGCTTCCCCCACCAGGTGAGAATGAGCAGGGTGGAGGCACACAACAATTCCCTGTCTGCACCGAAGGGCCTGATCCTTGAGCCCATAATTCCTGGGTCAAATCTGAGCCTCATCCACTACAAAATGAAAAAGGACTGCTAGGCTGGGCCCTGGAAGGAGAAATCTGGGTGTACTCTCCTACCACCCAACCCAATGAACACCGTGTAATTAACCCAGGGCACACACCAAGGGTAACAGCTCTGAAAGACCTACTGCAACTTGGCAAGCAAATGCTGCACAAAGTAAGTATTTTCTTCTTAAAGGAAAGTAATAACTTAGTACTAATTTTTCCTCTATTTAATAAAATTTAAAATATTACTAGTGAGAAGGGCTCGCAAGAGGAGTAAGTATTCCTTCCAACTCATTTGCAAGTTATCCCACTCTGACTGCACTGCTCTCTGGTAGTGTAACTAGCAACTTCTAAAACCATGGAGTCACATCCTAAGAGCTACATGCCCTGCTTATGCTGTCACCCTGAGATATACTTCCATTGTGAACTAACAGGCCAGTCCATAGCAACTGCCATGAAAAATATCTACCAGAAGACAAGGACGTAAAGTGAAACCTCTAAATGACAAAGACTTCAATTTTCTGTGCAAAGCACTAGCAGTGATAATACAGAACAAGGGAAGGAGACAGTGATACGAGCACAGACTGTTTTGCAAAGTTTCCCTTCAGCTGCTGGCAGTCCTGAAACGGGTTACAGAAAGTTAAAACTGTGGTACTGATCACCGCCTGTTCTACAGAGCTGTTTTAAAAAATTAAACAGCATTTTTCTATTTCTATTTTCACTTAAAACAATATTTCAGTATCTCCCAAAAGCCAGTCCAATCCTGAAACAACCCTAATGAAGGCAGCACTATACACCCAACCAGTTTCATCATGTATTTTTTCAGCAATTGCCTTTTCAAGGGTACCCCTTTTAGGGGTGCACAACACAAAACTTACTACAAACACACAGTGGTATCAAGCACACTTGGCATTTTACAGCTGTGCTGTAAAGTTCCCCTTCAAAATTACTGGCAAGGAAGGAAGTTCTGTGTAATTTTAGCACTTAACATCTGAAAAAATTAGAAATGTCCCAACTGTTCTTTGATATGTAGAAAAGAACAGTTGAAAAACTTACAGTTGACTGGTGCTACCTAGGTTACCCATCAATGGCATTGAGACTGGTATATTATTAAGAGAGGTGTATGATGGGAATTGGTTTATTGTGCTGATCCATAGTAACCAACTCCTGTTCGTCCATCATTTATCTCTCTCACCAGCGACATATGGGTTTGTCTATTCACACTCTCAGCATTCTCTCTGCTCCAACAAACAGTCAGCCTTTTCTGCTGGGATAAGGAGATTTTTTAGTTACATCCATTATGTGCGTATCAACATTTATGGCAGGAAGATAATTGCCAAAGAGCTCAGGGGGATAAAAGCTCCCTCTTTATAACACAAACCCCCTTAAAAAATCAATATTGATATAAAACAGTTCAACACAAAGCCTTGGTGTGTCTTCTGCTTCCTTCAGTTCAAAATGCTGGTTTTGGGGTTTTTTTTTAAACATTGCAACTCAAACTGGAACATCAGGTAGAAAGCCTTCATAGTGAGTTATATCACTGATCTTCCCACAGAGGATGATATAGCAGTGTACAATATTAATTGTTCCTCAAAGAAGTTTGCAGCAAATGTGTCAGATATAAAGAGGACTCCTTGGAGAGGTGCCAGCACCATTTAAACTGATTTAGCTATCTTTATTTGGAGACCATACCAATTACTAATGAATCGTAACTTATAGTCACCTTCGCCTAAATGCTGAAAAACGCTGACACAGCCAGCACCAGGGAACAATGAGAACCTGGGGATACTGCCCCTCTCCCTATTTCAGGAGCTCAGCCTCCTACTACTCCAATCCCCAGTTTGGATAAACCCATTTGTCACAGCTTCTACATGATTTACTTCACTTTCCTGTGGCTATGTACTCACAAAAGTTATTTTAAGGCGACTTTCATCAGAGTAGCAAGTAACATAGAACATTTATTGATTAAATTACAGGGAACCAGTGAGTTGCACTGTACTTAACCTACAGGACGACTCAGGGATTTTTCTTACTGTTATTCTTGCCCTTGTGTTTCCTTCTGCCTTCCTAACTTTTGTCTCTCTCATGAAGCCCATTATTGGGTCAGTTCTTGTCCGACACTCACACCCAGGCAGGTTAGTGACCTCTTAAGTCAGGGCAAGAGTATCACCCTGACACCTGGGATCATGAACTCTCCCAGTAAATCTTCCTGCATATTCAGAAACCATCTAGCACAAGAGCTTCCCAATCCCGTTTTAAATCTCCAAATGCTACCACACTGTAAAATTTACAATGGGGTCAGTAAAAAACATTGTATTTATTAAACACTCCTACCTGTGTTAAGAGGAAGTCATACAAAAAATTTTAAAAATATAACAGCCTCCTTTAATTACTAATCCCTCTCCAAACCCTCTAACAACTACCTTAGCTTTAAAAAAAACCAAGACACTTTACAGTTCAAAATACTTGGTTACAAGGGACCAAAAGCAAAGCCCTGTCAATATGTGCTTTTCTGATTTTGAAGTATTACTTAAAAGGAATAAAAATAGAGTTGAAAAACCACATGTAAAAAAGAAAAAAAAAACCCTCAGAAAATAAAAAGCTGGATTGAATTTGAGCTGCTCAATTGTGAACATTGAACAGCTTTTCACTCACTCGAGGGCTGTTAACTGCATGTTACCTGCCTTACAGTACAGACTATTTGTTTTTTATCCCTGAGCAACAGACTATTTCCTGGTTGAGTTTAAAAACTCTGTGACGTTCCAATATCAACCCACACATGTGTGTCACTGTCAACGTCAGTCGCAGGAAAACATTAGAAGTCACCCCTTGCTAATGCTTTCCTAACATGGAATTTCCTTGTACCTCGCCCCCCAGCCCACCTCCTCCTTCAGCTGAGAGCATCCTTCCCAAAGTGCATTTTTTTTCTCCCTTCTAAACATATGGCAGGGAGAGAGGACTGAAAATGGGCAGTGCCAGCACTAGATCGCTGCTTTTTTAGGTGCTCGCGTGTAACTTACTCAAAATGCTCTCGCTGCCTTGCACTGGGCGAGCGCGGCCGCGGGGAAAAGCCCCCCGTGCGTGGGGGCTTCCCCCCTCTCCCCGGGGCGAGGGCTCCCCCGGGCACTACCAGCGCCTTCGCTGTTCTCCGGCACGCAGCTCCGCCCGGCAGCAGGAGGGCACGTCCCGGGCAGCCCGTTTGGGGGCTGCCGGCGGGGCCCGGGGATGCCGGTGCGCCGGGGGAGCCCGGCCCGGGGGAGGCAGCACCCAGCTGCCGGCACCGGCGGGTTCAAGGCCGTTCCGGCTCCCTGTCTCTCGGAGGTACCATATGGTCTATCCTGCACATCGGCAGCTTTATTTCCCCATCAGCTCGGCCCAGAGGGGGAGCTCCGGGAGCAGGGGCCACCCCCCGCCCCGCAGCCCCCCGGGGCACCGGCATTAGGCATTACCCGGGGATTACGGGGCTAAGTAGGGGAAGACTCGCGTTATATAACCGGGGGAGCGTTCCGCCCTCACGGCGCTCCCACAGCCCGCCCTCCGCCCCAGCCGGGGCGGCCGCACGGCGGCGGGGGGGGGGAGCCCGGCGCCTCCGCCCCCGGCCCGCGGAAGGGGCCAGACGNCCCCGGCCGGCGGAAGGGGCCAGACGCAGTTAATCCCCCCGCTGGCGGGGCGGGGAGGCACCGCGGGGTGCCCCCGCTGCCCGAGGAGGAGGCGGCGGGGGAAGGCTCTTCGAGGCGGCTCCTCGCAAAGCGGCCGGTGCTCGCAGAGCTCAGCGGCTTCCGACGGGACGAGGCGAGACGAGGCGAGACGAGACGGCCGCGCGTNGCCCCGGGCTCCGCCGCCCCCCCGCCGGGAGCACCGTGGAAAACAAAAGCGGCCTTTTAATTTATTGTTCCGGGGGGAGGCCGGAGGGGGGGCGGTGTGAAAGGAAATCAAAGCCCGTTTTCTTCCCAGAAACGGCCGTTCTCCCCGGGATCCCTCCGAGTCACCCTGGTGACAACCCCCCTCCAGCCAAAGACGAACAAAAGCCGCGGTGCCCCCGGCACCGGCGCTCCTCCGGCCCGAGCAACAGGCCGGGAGAGGCGGCGGAGGAGGGACCGGGAGGAGGGACTGGCTATTGACGGGGGAGAGGGGCACCCCCTGCCTTGTGGGGGGACGTGGGACCGAGCCAGCGAGCGCCGTGTTTACCCTGCCATTGCTCTGAGCCCCGATCTTAACCACAGCATCAGAAACCAAAACAGTTTAAAGCGTGAGTCAGCACGCGTTTTGTTCCCGCGTTCTGTTCCGAGCACACGGACGGTCCGGCAGCGAGCGGCGGAGGCAGCAGCGCCCGCACTCGGGGCTGTTCCCGCACACGCGCTCCCGCAGCCCGGGCTCAGCGCCGCGCTCCACGCTCCCGTCAGGAACAACCCAGGGCTCCTTCGGGGCTCGGACGAGCCTTTTGTTCACAATCCTGCCTATCGAACGTGCGCTTCAGGTTCCCAAAATAACCGGGCACGCGGCTGCGAATACCAGGAATTATTTAAAAAATGATACTAGAGGGACCACCGCTAGCCCCTCCACGCGTGACACCCTCCCAGCGGAGTCCCCGGGCGATGACGGGTTTATCCTCCCCTGCCTGTCTGATCCAAGTTTAGCTGGAAATCCCCGGACGATGGCTGAGCCGGCCCGGCCGCACTGACACGAGAACCCGCGGGCTGGCGGTGCCGGGCGCACCGGCGGGTCCCCGCTCCCGCTCGCCCCCGACAGCATCCACCGCCTCTTCCCGCAACATCCACCGCCTCTGCCTGTAGCCCAGCGCGTCACCACCCGAGCAATGACACGGAAACCCACGGAGCGTCCCCCGCTGCCGGGACTGGCTGCCCCGCCGCCGTGCCAGGGACCGCACCGCACCGCAAATCACCTTCTTCACCACCATTTTAAAGCCCACGGACCCCCTCCCTCCTGCCCTCCTCTCCGTGGTCCGACTTCAGCTCTGACCAGAACGGAGGGCGAAATTCCCCCCTCAAGTTTCTGTCCCCTTCCCTCCGGCGGCCCCGGCACACGGGACCCGCGGGCAGAGCGAGCCCAAGGTGGGCACTTTCTTGAACCGCCCCTGCAAACTTTCCAGCCTGGCTGCGACCGTGCCGAGCCCGCTGAGCAACTGTTCCGAGGGTGTTTAAGTCCTTTTAAACCAGCTCCTACTTTCCCAGCCCATATCGATTTCAAATGCTACTTACTGGAATATGTGGCTCCATCCGTGGTGCTTCTACCCGCTGGGAAACCAGCAGCATCTTGGACTGGGAATCAGCCGGCTTTTAGATCCACTTTGGCTGTATTGAGCAAACCCAGCGCCGCAGAGGACTCGAAGCCTGTTTTCTCCTTTTAGGTTCCAGACAAGTTCATCCTGGCGTTGCAGTTTGCTAATGATTCACTGTCTGTCTCGATCTGCTCACTACATTTCCATCAACCCACAGCTTCCTCACTTAGAAGGTGGAGTTTGTGGGGTTTAAGTTACTGATAGGCATATCTAAGTGCTGTGTCACTCAAAGAGGAGGAGACACACACACACTCACACACACAGCCCGCACACTCACACACACGAACGGCGCCAGGCTTAAAGGGGAAGTAACACTTTCTTCTCCACAGAAATTGGACACCTCACAGATCCAAGGATTTAATTTTTTTTTTCTCCGTGCATGAAGGCGAAAATTAACCAGCCTATGGTCAAAATTTTAACACACAAAAAGCTGCTGAGAATGTTTAACACCTTCCTTGTAGATCTTCAAATTTATTTAGTACAAAGTCAGATAGGTCAGAAAGCTACTGGCAATTAATAGATTTTTTTTTTCCTTCCAAATCAAACTGCTCAAATCACTGAAAAGAGAGCCCAAAGCATGAAATGTAAAGGTTTGAGTAACTACACTTACAGAGTGTAGTTTCCTGTCCCTTTATGACATAGGATGTTCAGCACTCTTAACACAAAAGGGTTAAACTCATTTCGCCCAGGTGAACCCAGGTTAGCAAGGAGGAAACAGCAGAGTTCTTTCATTTTCATCTTTTGTGCTATGTACATGTCTTTTTGAAGACAGACACAATTCCAAATAGAGAGCTCCCATAAAGCCACGCACTTCTCATATGACTATAAATGTGCTTGCTACAAGCTGCAACTTCGGAATACTAATTTTGATAGACCATCAACTGAAAGCTGAGAACCTATTCAGACCTCCTCTTGGACTGTGCAGAAAAAAATGGGAACAGCAAGCTGCAGGCAGCTAGGAGAGCACACTGGGTCCACAAATAATTGCTGGTATAATTTCATTTTATTACCTTGCTAAATCACTACAATTGTCACTCCCATCCTGATAAACTGGAGATGCCAGAAACCCTGTCCCAGTACATTGACTCAATGGATGAGGTGTGGAAGACTTACTAGCATTTGTAATAAAATGTCTAGTTTCTAAGATCATTCCTGAAATAGTGATATGAGTAAATTATGCTCTGTAAAATTAGGAAGAAAGTTATTTGAATACAACCCCTTTACTGTAACCAAGTACATAAAAGTGGAACCAGAATCTGACCTCGCTTTCCTGAAAGTTTTCCAGACAGCAATCACCTTCAACTTGCAGTAAACTTACAGACCTCCAAACCCATCTTTGTACCCTGAGCTAATAAATATTGGCAATAACAGTTCATCAACAGAGAAACATTGCTTTTTAGCTTTGCTGAAGCCTCTGGCTTGCCTGTGGCAGCTGCAACAATGGGCCCGCTTCCCTGAGCAGTATTTGTGGTATTTCAGTTTGCATTGTTTGGAAACTTATTGGTTTGCTTTTATAATGCTCTTGCCTTTTATATTATTTTAAATTACTTTGATCTATTTTGTCAACTAAAAAAAAAAAAAAAGAAACACAAAAATAATAAACTTTTGTGGGTGTAAACACCCTGAATTCTACAGCCTCTGAGGGCCAGATCTCAAAAGGTTTCAGTGACTAAGGGGAGGTGTATCAGCATCTCATGTTTGGGTTTGCTGGGCTGCCCAGACCAAATCTACTACCCTGCCTGCGGTGCTGAGGCCCAAACACAGCATTAGGGCATCAGCATGGGATCTAAAAGAGCCAACATACTGAGCAGGAGTCAGTAAAATAAGCAGGCTCAGTGAACATACACATTCATCACACTTGAATTAAGCTCTGCTGGAAGGAGCTGCCACTGTCTGCCCAGTGTGCAATGTCAGAAACCCTTCCCTGAAGATACATGTGTGTGTAAGGGCTCCCATCTTTCTTCCTGGATATTTTTGAACTAAAATACATACGTATGGAACAGGTGGGGCACACAGGGATTCACACACACTGCAGCTGGACCTACTGACAACACCATGATCAGATGATGAACAGTGGGTCCATGTCAGTTTTTCTATACTAATTATTGTCAAGAAGTTTTGTCATTTATGACTCTTGCCAAAGATCTGAAGTTCCTGATGACAATACTTCCTAAGTATTGATGACAATACTTCCTAAGAACTGTCATTTGCTTTGTTCACTTCATAAAACGAGACCAAAGGCCTCCCCCAAAAGGAAGATGATGTGGACAGGGTGTAGGAGTCCTGTCTGTGCCTGCTCTGCAGCAGGAATGATGCTGCTGCCTTTAGTTGCCAAGGGCATCTGCTTGCCAGGTAGTGGTTTGTGTTCTCCTCTGTAAGGTGGGATGTGCTCTCAGAGGGAAATCAAATCAAGACACTTCTAGCAGTTAGTCCATGACATAACTGTGGCAACATTTTCCTTCTGAACCTGCTGGCTTAAGCTGTGTAGGCTCTGGATGTCACTCCAGCAGCTCAGTGCCAAGTGTGCCCATGCTGCCAGACCTGGTGCACGGGGCCGATCGGCCTGGATGGTATGTGCTGGCATGCTCAACAGTGGCAGGACAGCTTTGGGTGTGCTCAAAACCCCAATTTCAGACACTGTGAGCATTTAACAAACCCCTTGCAGAGATCACTCATTTTCAGTGATAGGTAATGGCTAAGCAGGGGATTTCATGGCTGCAATTTTGGTCTTTGGTGATTAAATTATGAGCCCTTTCTTTAGGCATATTTACTCTAGCTGACCTGGGGGAATCCTTGACTGCTCTGGAATCAATAACAAAACTTTCACTGGCTTCTTCAGGGCAGTATTTCATCTTCTCAGGTTAGACTTACCCTAAGCATGTTGCAGGCTACCTTATTGCTATGCTTCTGTCCTGTTTTGAAAAAGTGACTTGTAGGATTCTGCAGAAAAGATGTGATTCTAATGGCATCAAGGCTGTTATGGCCATGAGGCTTGACAAAACATATTCTAGTACCTCAAATGCTTCTCCCAATGCTAGGCATCAAACCTGGGCCTGACTGGCTGATTAATCACATTATTTATCAATTTTACAGTAGTTTGCCACATTTCATTTAGCATCTTTAATATCCATAGAAAATATAGTTTGCTTTGTTTCTTTATAAAACTAGTATCATTTCTTTCTACATGGAGATGTCTCATTCAAAAGCCAGAGTCAGAGAGCTGAGAAGTTATAACTTTGTCTGAAAAATAACAAAAGGATGAGAAGAGTGCCTTGAACCAAAACAAAACCCAAACCACATAACAAATCAAAATATCCCAAACAAGACCAATGTTTTTCCTTTACTCACTGTTCTGAAAAAGTAGTATCTTTCTACCTAAGGAGAACAGTTAGCTGGAAAGCTGCAATATGCTAAATAACTGCCCCAAGTTGTGTTCACCAAACAAAAGGATTGTGCACTCAGACACAGCCTTGATGGGTTGTGTCAGCAACAGGCACTGCCAATGTTAGATGGCCAAGGGCTAGAGAAAAGGTTTGCATCTTCCAGGCAGGTGTGAACTAAAGATGCTAAAACTGAGCTTCCAGGTAACCATGATGCTGGGATTCTGTTCTCTCAGGAGAGCTTTGCCTGACTTCCAGCTGGCCTCTGGTGACCCTGCACCAGAAAGGATAACAGAAGTCTGAGCAGAAAGGACTGCCCCACAGCATGTCTTGTACACTGAAGGAAGCAGCAACTGAGCAGCACAAGGATTCACCATAGATTCACTGAAGGATTCACAAATTTGTCAGTGCCTCAGAACCAGATGGACGGCAAGCATGTGATGCTTTCTACTTGAACATTTGCAACCTGAAATCAATGGCTTGGGCTAGATGAACCTTCAGTTGGACTAGTCAGTACTGCATTTCTTATGCTAGATCAGATCAGCAATCCAGATAATTTGGTATCTTGTCTCTGACCACAGGCAATAGCTGATGTTACAGAAGATAGAAAAGAAACTTTTACTGAGCAGTTGCAGGACAAATTGCAGGTAGTGGTGCAAGCCTCTTAGCAAGTTTCTTTTTAAGCAAAGCCAGTCTGTAATTGGCTGATGCTCAGAACCAGGAAGGCTCCTTCAGGTACTTCCCCATAGTACAGTGTAATAAATTACGGATGACATTACTAATGCATGCAAAATTTCAATTCATTTCTGAAAGTCACAATACTATCAGCATCAGTAGCATTGTGTTGAGTAAAACAGCATCTCAGGTCATTTCTGAATGTGTTTAATTGCATGTCCTTTTCCATAGAATCAAAACATTCTTTGCTGCTATGGTTTGGGTTGGGAGACACCCTAAAGCCCATTTACCTCCAATCCCCTGCCATGGGCAGGGACAACTTCCACCAGACCAGGTGGCTCAGGACCATCCAACCCCACTGTGAACACTTCCAGGCATGGGGCATACACAGCTCCTCTGGGAAATCTGTACCAGGGCCTCAACACTCACAGTAAAGAAATCCTTCCTAATATCTAACCTACACCTACCATCTTTCAGTTTCTCTCTTTTCAGTCCTGTCAATACATGATTTTTTTCCTACTAGAAGTATATGGAAAATACATAAAAATAGATAAAATGCATCAATAAACAATTTTAATTTACTTAGTAATGCTTGCTACATTGAGTAATTCTGTAAGTCATATAGAAAAAATATATGTATATGTGTATAATTGGTAATGTAGCAATTAAATTCTTTTAAAGAAACATTACTTTTAGGAAAATAAGCTTCAAAAAAAAAAAAGCTTTTGATTGTATGCAGTTAAGTAAAGGTTTTCAGCATGGTCTTCACTGGACATGAAAGAAGAACACATATGATCAACGTTTTGTAAGTCCTTCTACTTCCATAAGTCATTATTTACATGAGTTCCCACGGAAGAGTCTATAGGTAAAATCATCAAAGGATGGATGGCCATACTAACATTTCGGTGGGTACATGAACTACCTTAGAAAATTATATAAATTAAAGTGAATTACAATTTTGTCTTTTATACGGAAAAACAGACACCAATCTAATCTCTCTGTTAAGAGTTAAGAGATGACAACTCTGTGAGTACTTCTTCATATTTTCAGAAAAGTACATCGCATAAAATGTCTGTCTTCTACTAAAGTATCACTTAAAATCAAGTTGTTAATGTCTGCTTAGTGGCCAAATGCTTGTTTCCAATTGATACCTTTTGAACTTAATTTTTAAACTCAGAAATCAGTTATTTGCATAGCTCAGAGACCCACTTAGGCACATGCTAACATTATGTATGAGTGTCTCAGAATGGAAGGGATTACCCAAGTGCTGAGGGAAGCACACAGATGATCAGGGTGGTGAAATGCTGACAGGTTGCTCAGAGGGTTGGGGGATGTCCCATCTCTGGAGGCTTTCAAGGTCAGGTCAGACAAGTCTCTGAGCAACCTGATATAGTTGGAAGATGTCCCTGCTCAGTGCAGGGGGTCTGGACCAGATGACCTTTAAAGGTCCCTTCTGAGCCAAACCATTCTGTGATTCCATGAGCTGCTTTTGTAGAAGACTTGCAGATATTTCAATTTTGACCATCTTGCAGCTAATAAGATTTTTCATTAAAAGCACAGAAGCTGATACAAATTAACATAATATCATATTTAATAGCTCTATTGTCAGCAACAATACATTGAAATGTTTGATAATGAATGACATTTCTCCAATTTTGACTTGTGCATAAAACATTTTCCCTCTTGAACTGTGATGTGTGCACTCAGCGTGGCTGCTGCTGGCTCTGCCCAGAGAGCACAAACCCTGGGCTGGGCTGCAGGTGTGCTGGATGGCAGGTCTGAGGCTGCTGCACATTCCACCTGCAGCCTCAGTCACATCTAAGAATAAAAGCTGTCATTTGCTGAAGTGAGAGGTACCTGCAAACACTCAGGCATTGTTTAAAGGAGCCCCTGTCTCTCCCCAGGAGCTGCCTTTTCTCCAAGCATTATGTTCAGCAGCGTTGTCACATTTATCAATTGCTCCAGCAGCCAAATGGGCACAGAGCCAGGTCCCAGCACACAGGGGGATATTGGATCAGGAGCAAACAGTGACAGGTATCACTTGCCAAATTTCCAGGTTAACAATAGGTCTAGGCAATAGATTCACTTATTTGATTCCTGTACCCAACTGCAAGTAAGACACCACTCAGAATATGTAATAACACAAACAAGGCTTAGCAATAATTCTAGCCTTGCTGTTTTTCACTGCTGGATCACACAGTTCACACACAAGTGCAGTGATCAGGGACATACATATCTGCCTCAGTTCCTCTAGAAGTCAACAGAAAGGCAGAATCTGACCCATAGCTGATACAAGATATTCCAATTTGCTTTAAGTATCTAAGCATAAGAAAATGCTTCTACATTCACATAATTTTGCTGTCCTCAGGAAACACACCTTTTTTCCTTAATTTTCTCTTTCATTTCTAAAGCTGTTCTCTCTTTGCTGAAGCTATTTTTTAAAACATTCTCTATTTCATGACTGTCAAAGTATTCTTTCCATGCCAGATACATGGCAAAGTTACATATTCTTCAACTCAAAACAATTTACATGAATATTCATCAACTACCTGATGGCAGAATTGGCCCTGAGATTTAAACCCATAAAGCTCACAGAAACAAATGTTACCCTCTTTCCTTTGTCAGAGATCCCTTGGATCATGCTTAGAAATTATTCTTTTATGCAGTTGCGAAGAAAATGCAAAACCAACGCATGAAACATTGCATGTTCTGTTTATTAAAGAAGAGTGTCTGTGATGATACAGATATTCAGCCAGACCAGGATGCTGCCAATATCAGTTTGTGATTTACTAGAAATTATTGATTTCAGTTCTTGGTTTCCCAGGGCTACTGAGCATATCCTGTCATATAAATATGCATCCGCTTGCTAGAGGCTGCAGCCTTCTGCAGAAATGTGTGGTGTCTCAACTAGTGTCAGATTTCTTGAACCAAAAAAATAAAGCTTTACTTCCCTTCAGAAAAGGAATGAATAAAAGCTATTAAGATACATTTCTATGTCCAATACAAAACTATGGCATCCATCCAGAATTGTATATTTTGTTATTCAAATAAATACAGCAGCACGGTCCAGAGAAATTGTGCTACCACCCTCCCTGTCCCCCAAAGGAAAGTACAAAACCAGTAACCTCAGACTTCTCATATAAATCAAGAAACAGCCTGAACAGAACTACTTTTAGGTATGTATAACTTAAAAGTCAGTTACACAACATGCAAGTGCAAAAGGATGATGAATATAGTTACTCTTTGTACCTTAGGGCCAAGAGTCATAGTTCATTGCCAGCACTTGTAAAAGGCAGAAAGGAGCCCTTGGGAGCTCCAGCATGTGTGTCCTCTCAGACTGTCCCCCTCCCAGGACCCTCTGTTCTCCTGCCCATCTTCTGTTCCTGGTCACCCAATGCATTCCTGCACAGTGTTTCTTTCATTTAGCCCTACTACTCCTTAACACTTTCTCTTGGCCCTTGTGCTGTGTTCACGTCTCTAATTCCACCTACCCACTCTGCTGTCTTCCCTTTCCCAAAGGAAGTACTCCAGGGTGGAGAGAGGTCTCTCACCTACTCCTGGAGCTGCCAGCATGTGCCACAGGGTACAACGGCATTTTTGGAATTTGGTAACAGATGCTGACAATTCTGCTGCATGCAGAATGTGGTCCATACCCATCTCAGTGTTCAGAGAAGGGGTTTGGTTTTGTATTTTTCTCCAAAAAAACCTCCCTGTTTTACCATCACTTTTCTCAAGTCAGTTGCATGCCCTAATGAATTCTATGTTTACAAAAATACAAAATGTTCGAGGCTGACGGTGGTGGCAGAAATGACAGAATAAACAGGATAGCATTTTCTTTTGCCTTCTCACTTGTTTATGTACAGTGCAGAATAGATTAAGTTTGGGAACAAGAGGGCACAGCCTCACAGACCAGCCAGTGTGACCTTTGCAGGTAAAGATTGTGAGATGGACATGAATCAGCTGCGCTCCCTCCCTGCTGCTGTGGCTGGTGCAGCTGGGACAGGGAAGGCACTTCCCTCTCAGAGAGGTGAGGGTGATCCTTCCTGCTCTGCCTTCCAACTATACCCACTGCTGTTTGGAGCAGCATCACCTGCAGTTTGCACACTACATTGAGGGAAGTTGGGTTTTGCCATGGCAGGATGGAAAAGGTGGGAAGCAGCTTCCAGCCGTGGGGGAGGTTGCCTGGCTGATGCCTGGATATTTCCCACAGCCACAACAGCCCCACAGAACAGTGATCACCACATTGTGAAGGAAGGAGCCCTCTCATTTGGGGACAATTTTCAACTGGCTTGGAAATGAACCCCTGAATTCCTTTTGAGCACTCTGGCTCTTCCTAAAGTATTTGAAAACAACTTATTGCCAGATTATGGTGAGATCATCTTGCTCTTGCAGGTAAAAGAAAGGAGAGAGAAAAGGAAGCACTGCAACTTCCCAAGCCACTTCAGCACTAATAGCAGTATGATCCCTAATCAATGCAGAGGGGCTGACAGCAACAATAAGTGTTAACTGCTGAGCTGAAGGGGCTGTTTAACCTGGCTAGGAAAAGTTATTTCTGCCACAACTATTTGAAAAAAAACATTGGCAATTAAATTAATTCAAGCATATCCTCTCTTTTCATGGGAAAAATGTGGAAAAAAATCCAGGCAGAGAATGAATGGCACCTAGATTAATGAGAAACTGCTCAAGAAGAGAAAAATAATGGTTTTCTAAAGTATATTCATATTACATTCTGTGGTAGCACCATATGCTAGTTTCCTAGATGCTGGTAATCCTGATGTATTTTTATCTTGGCTAGTACCAAGGAGGGAGCTGTACAAGGCCAAGTTCTTCCCACATATCCATGTTGAAAGCAGTTTACCTTCGCTCTGCGTTGTGAATGTGAACCAAGACAGCCATGCAACTGCTTCAGAGCACTCCTTTATTTCCTGCTGTATCTGACTGGCTTTAAAAATCATCCTACTGCATCTCTTGAGTCTTTTATGAAGCCTCTTCTTCAATGATAGAGCCCAGAAATGTTGGACTTAGAAATCACAAACCTCTTCTGCTTCCATTTAAGGGTCAGATCCACTAATTAGATGAAGCAGGAGACTATAAATTGTTCACGTTCCAGACAGAGGAGAACAACAAAAAGCCATTCTGTGTTAGTGGGGATGTATTAACATATATGTAGGACTTCATTCTTCTCTAAGTTGAACAAATATTCTTTAATCAGTCCTTAGAAATCACTTCTGAAGGTGGTGGCATTCTTCCATTACTAGACAGGGACAAACAGCTCTGACTGTACTAGAAAAAAGAACCATCACTAATTAACATTGTTTAATCCGATATATTTGAAATATCTATAGCACAAGTGACCCTAACTCTAGCCTGCTGCTGAATTATTGTACTAGCAGCCATGCTGCTCTGCTCCAGCTGCACCTCTAGACACTTAACCACAGATCTCAATGCAATTTCTGATGCAGTGATTCTGAGGCTTTTGGGGAGTCAGCAGTCCAAGGATGAAAGTGATCACACATTCAAAATTCACATTATTTTGAGGGTTTTTGAAAGATGCTGGTATGAGCATGTATCACAGTTTCCACAGGGGCCATGGGAAAGGGTTTTTGAGACAGCAGGATTGAAGTCAATAGCAATGAAATGGAGCTCAGAGAGGTTTTCTCAGGTGGGGCTCACCTGATACAGAGCAGCCTAAAGAGGTGAGGCAAGAGAGGCAAGTGCAACTTTGGCTGTTATGCCTAGGAGGAAAGCAAGCCATGGTATGTCCCAGCAAAGCATGGAGAGCCAAACAGCAATTCCTCCACAAAAAAAAAAAAAACAAAAAGAGATTTGTAGATTTGTCTCTGTCAGGGATTTCAGGAGGAAAATCCAAGTGTCTCTGACTGTCTAGTTAGCAATTCATGCTATGCTCATCAGCACGGTATGTGACTCCCTGTGACCACACTGCCTTTTGGTAACTTTTAGCCACTCTAAAGATAGGTGTGGTAGCACTTGGGAGTCACTCTGGAAACCAGGAATACACGTTTGGGAGGCATCTTTTATAATTGGCATGGCTGAGCTGCAGCTCTGCCTCAGGCAGAAGGTAGACTCTGTCTCGCTGGGGGTGGTGAAATGAAATCTCTTAGCACAGAAAGAACACAGAGCAGCTCAGAAGCCTGGAGGAAGGGGCTGGCACCTGGGGTTGCACAGAACCTCCTTGCAAAGCAACTGGAGGGAATTTTTTTCCCCAAGTGAGGGAACAGTGTGGAGGATGTTGTTGCCGAAGTCACCAGTGAAGTAGGGAAATTGAAATAATGAGCTACAGGAATCTTTCTGCATTTTGGCAAGATTTGAATCCACAGCTGTTTGTAAGAAAGTAATTAGTGGCCTGTCAAGCACTTTGAAGATGTTCTGAGTGCTAGAAAATTGTGATAACTTATCTTTCTGTGCCTCTGTGTCTTGTGAGCGATTATTCAATCAGTGGGGTTGTTGACTGGAAGACTCAGCCAAACAGTGATTGGGTTTCTAAACTATTCAATTACCTCTAATGAAGAAGGATCAGAGAAACAACCCTTAAACACCTTAAACAGAGCAGCAGTATTAACACACAAAATAACTCTCAGGAGAAACCTCCAGACACTTGCCAAGGTTGGCTTTGGAGCCAACTGTGATACAAATGCATAAAATATTAGTTCCTTAATGGTTGTGAAGTGTTGCTCTTTAAAGGTTACTGTCTTCCTGTCCAGACAAGGCTGCAGTGGAATGATGAATGAAGCGATCCATAAATCTGAGGTTTTCAAGCACCTGCAACTCCCATTGGGGTCAACAGGAATTTTGGATTACTGGGATTTAGCCAGTAAAACCTGATTCTGCATGAGATTAAGAATCCCTGGGGCTATTGGCCTCATCAGCCACAGTGTTTACCTGATGAAGTACTTGGAAGGACAGCTCCAGAAATGCTGGTTATTTGGATGCATGTTTGTGATGGGAGACTTGATCTCTAAAGCACAGGGACCAGGTCTGTGCCAGAGAGGCTGCCTGGAAGTAAAACTGAGAAGAAATCTCTCTGAGGCTGGCAGAGAAGCATAGTGATCCCTGCAAAAAGTGCAAGACAGGATTCTGCTTCTGAGGCAATTTCTCTCTCTTCTCCATTACAAGTCTCACCATATACAAAGAGCTGACTTGTTATTGGAGCTCAAAGGAATGAATGAGCTCAAAAGAATGTGACGAGGAGAGAATGCTACAATTCCACTGGGAAGAGCTGCTTCTTTTTCTTTAACTTTTCCATTCAGTTAATATTTGACTGTGGCCTTGGAGCACAGCACCATCGGAATCCTCAGCCCTGCTGCAGCACGGGACAGTCGGCTGCAGCACAAACACTGCACCTGCCTGGAGCTGTCTAGAAGCCCTGTGTGTGTCTGCATTTTTGAAAGTATCTCACGGTTTTGTTTCCTGTGAATGTGCATTCAGCCCTGCACACTCGTGAAATGCTTAGCTGGGCTTGGGAGCGTGTACATAGCGGGCCACGGTGGGGGGATGGTGCAGGGGAAGAAAGAGGGGCTGTAAGGCAGCTTGAGAACTGATACCATGCTAGTGTGAAACTTCTTTGTGAAGGGAACAACACTGCCAGGTTTTGGCTTAGAGATTCTCAAACACTCCAGCAGCTTTAGAAACTTGAACGTGTCCTAGGCTCAGCTGTGTGCAGACACAATGCTGGAGAGGAGCCCCCATTTAAAATGGTGCCAAGGGCTCCAACAGCTTCTGAAATTCCAGGATCAGGCCCTAAAAATAACAACATGTTTGACCCAACATAGCCAGCAGAGCCAGAGGAGATGATAGGCTGCACAGCATAGTTCTAAGCCAGCTTTCCTAAACTGCAAACCCATTAAATATTTAGGTGGCCATATGCAAATCATTTAAATTCTGTTTCTCAGAAGCACACCATGGTGTACAGATGTGCTTTGTGCTGAGGTCCTCATCCTAGGCTTTCAGCAACTATTTATTTTAAACCAGTAAAGGACTTAATTAATGGCTAATTGTGAGCTACTTTTTTTTAAAAGGGTGTTTATTTATGAGGAAGGAGGGGGAGGAAGCAGAAATGCAAAGACCTGATTTTCTGTCAGAGCAAACTCACATGGAAGAAAACACACTTTTGTGACTGTACCAAAACCCCAGGATTGCTCAGATATTTTCAACCCCCTCCACGGGTACCAATTTGCTAATTCAACAAATAAACAGGCCTTTATGTAGGAGCTGTCTCGTGGACACTGTGAACACTTTAGAGACTAGGGCCCCAGATCTTCTTTTCTTAATGTCACTGTGAATTTGCTTGTGGAAGTGTATGACACCATGCGCGGGGCCGAACAGCTGAGCTCATGCTTCAGGCATTCTCCCAGGACCGAGGGGGAGGGGGCTCTCTGCCAGCTCTCGGCCGCCTCTCCCCTCGCATTTACACACACACAAATCATGTTATCATAGTGAAAATATGTAAGAATTCCAGGAAGCAGAGGAAGTTTGTATGGTGACCTTAATTAATTTTTTTTCCAGAGGAAGATCACACCGAATGTAAAAAGGACGGTGGACGCTAGCTAAATTCATCTGCAGATATTTTCATTTTCATTGCAACTCTTTCTTCTGCTGTATTTTGTCTTTTAGGATTAATGCTGTTTGTATTTTATCCCATGTGCCTACTTTGATTGAGAGAACTGAAATCACTTGGTGAGAGGTCAATGGGACCAATTTGGACTGGGAAAAAAAAAAAAAATTGTAAAGGAGGTCCCAGTGCATTGTGGTTCCTATTTTCCATTACAGTACAGTAAAATTGGGTGAGACTGTTTCTGGAGGGAAGGGAAGGAAGGGGTGGATGAAAGAGTGGGCTAACACATTAGGCTTTGGCACATGGAGGCCTGGGTTTATTTTGCTTTACAGTTCTGGGCTGCAACTCTTAAAATGCTGATCAGTTTGGCTCCAAACTCAATTTCACTTCTAAAAACACACTTAACTTTAAACCTGCAAATGCCTTTGGAAGACTGAGAGACCTTAGAACCTGCTGTTCTGGGAAGTGCAGTTACCTGCAGTGGCTGGTGCACAGCACCTTGCAACATCCAACCATTCCCAGCAGCTCATCCCTGATTCCCTGCCTCTCTCCCTGCCACCAGCTCATCCCAGCCTCCCTGCTCCTTGCATTACTACTCACACCTGTGGGGCTTTGCACACATTCCAACACAGCCATTCCACCACCCCTAGGACACTGCTGCAGAGCCAGGGAAATCGTACCTGAGTCCTTAAACACTCATCTCTCTCCATGTGCTATGGACAAGGTGGTCACACATAGACTTGTAAAATGGCAAGTAAAGATACCCCATTCCTCTTAACTCTTGGCCAACAAGGAACCCAAGCATAGAAAATATTTCTGTTTAATTGCAGGGGTCAGTTGTCTCTCATCCTGGCAGCCTCCATGAGGAACACCAGCCAGGCCTGGTGGAGCACCAGCTGTGCCCTGTGCCCCCAGCACACCTGAGCCTGGTGGTTACTCCTGAGGACGCCCATGCCCTGTTGTGTGCTAGGGCTCTTCAAGTTTTGTAAAATATGCTTTGACCAGCATGTTTAACTTGTAATATGGCCGGGCATTAATCCTGGACACATCTTGAAGAGTTTGGTTTGAGAATTTATCAGAGTACTTAGAATTTCTTTCCAAACTATTTCATTCCTTATGTTTCTCTGTTGCAAACTTAAGCTGGAAGCCTGATTCAATTTTAAATGAGCAAGCCTGTTCTTCTAGCTAGCAGGCAGACTGTGATGTATATTTGGGGCAGGCATCCCCACCCAACAGCTCTGCTCAAACAAGTAGGGCCATCACAGCAAAATCTCCTGAACAGCTCGGTGTCAGCAGCCTCCCTGAAATCAAGGGATATGTCACTGAAGCTGTCAGGGTAGGACTTGTCCCACAGAATTTATTGCTCTATTCAAGTTTTCCTTTATTCTTTTCTACAGGTTTTCTGAATGCACTTCTTTCTCTCTCCCTCCACTTGCCCCCCATTTTATTCTCTTGTCACATATTTCAAACACACACCTGCCTTCCCTGCCTCAGCTCTGGAGGGCTCAGGCAGAAGGAGGCAGGAAAAGAAGTATTTGAATTGTATTTTGGTTTTCAGACTATTCAGACACAGAAGTAGGCAATGCATGGTACTTTGCATGTTGTGGCACTGAGGCTTTTTTCTTTTTAAGCATACAACCCCCTACCAGCTGTATTCTAGATTTACACCACAGGGAAGAACACAGTAGAACCAAATTGGAGATTAATCAAAGCAAATTCTGACCTGCTGTTACATGTGTCTCAATGACAAAAGATTTAAAAAGTAAAAATAAAAAACGAGGAGGCTTTGCTTTGGTAATAAACATTACAACAAAAAGGCACAACTTTCCCAAATATGCTGTGAAGAGAAGACAGATGCCTCCTAAGGCTTCTTGGTGTCTCTGGCCATTGTTGTGGCTCTGTGGCTGTATGCTGCCAGCACGGGGAGCAGCCCCAGCAGGGTCCAGCATTCCTGGCTCCAGCACATGCTGAAACATCCAGCGCCTTCTGGGGTGTCCGAGGCAGGCTGCAGAGCCCAGCTCACCTGCCTCCTGGTCACTGGGAAAATTAATGATCCAGAGGTTCTGGTGTAAGTCAACTACACTGCCCAGGAGACAGCCAGAAAACCCCTGGGATCTTTTCTACACAGAAATCCCTCCTAGTCACTTGTTTGTGACTCTAAATCATACAGTTTATGAATAATAAAAAAAAAGAAAGTCACATACAATGATGAATTATCAGTTATCCTGAAATGTGACATATTCTTCAGCTTTTAGGGGTATTTTTATTCTACAGGGATTGCAATCAGGTGCAAGTTTGTAGTTAGCAATCACTAGAGTAGCACTGCTAGTCTTCATTACGAACATCTACTTAGACTTTTGGGCTACCATCCTCAAATTGCATAAACTAACATAGCTCCATTTAAGTTACTGTAGCTCTACTTAGCTGCATCTTCTGGGGAGCCACCTTTGCTTTCTTGGGAAGAGAAAAATGGAAAAAAAAACCCAAATAATTTGTAGGGTGAATATTTTATATTTTTAAAAAATATATTCACAGGTGGCACAAGTAAATCACTGTGTTTAGATGTAAGAACTGAAAAGATACCAGGACTTGTGAGAACCATCAGTATCTAGAAGAAGAAAATACTCCCATCCTTACTGGCCTGTGTGAGATATTTTAAAGACATTCACAAATGGTTTTAAGTATCTTTCTCAGCAAAGACATGGCTGAATTGGCCCATGTGTGTAATCAGGGCAGGGTTATACAGTAAGGCCCCAATTCAGCAAAGTGCTGGAGCACACCTTCAGCTTTTAGTGCATGAGTGGCTTCATTGAAGTCCTTAGTAATTACATGTTTTGCTGAATCAGGACCTGAATTTATTTGGGGCAGGAGGACCTTAATATCTTCCAAGGAATTATACTTATTACAGGGGACAGTCTATAAATTAGTGTTTAAGTTAAAATCAATTTCTAGATAATACATATCCCTAAAAGACAGATTGTTAGTTTGTATGAGCTTTGTAACAAAACTTTAATTAAACCCTTTTTAAATAAAACCTGTCGTACATTATACTGCTAATTGACTTGACCTGGTACAAAGAGGACTCTGCCAGCTAGAGGAGACTAAAGGAGATTATTCTGTCTGGTGCTGCAGTGATTGTGTGTTAATAAAATTTATTTCTGCAGTCTTGCCCAACTCCCTATTGTGTATTCAAGAAATGTGTGGGCTTGAAGCCAGTCATCACAAAGCAAAAAGTAATAAAACCTCAAAAGCTGACTTTTTCTACCTTATTCTGCTGCTTTGCTGTAGCACAAAGTACATGGTACAGTCTGCTTGCATGCACATCTCAGAGTTCTCTTTTTTAATTATTTTAATTTATTTTTTCAATTATGTTAAACTCTGCACCTTATTAATGTGAGCACAGTAACAAATGAAGGACAATTAAAGGATTCAAAAAAGCTCAGTGATGAAATAGTCTGGGTGTGGCAATCATATTTTATTACCACTACACTGATTACATACAATATAACACATCTAGCAATTAGAGAAACATGTTAATCCTCCTGGCCCAGACCTATTTCACACAGAATTCATTTCAGGGGGCCAAATTCTTCCTTTACCCTCATGCAAGTAAATCTGAAATAGTTTCCTGCCAATCAGTAGAATCATTTAGATTGACATCCATGTAAATGACAGCAAAATACGACCTGCTGACTTCACAGAGTTATTCCTGATAGATGCTGGGAGCAATCACAAAAAAGTAATCACAAGAACTTATGCAAGAAATACATGGAATAAACAGGAGGACTTGGAAGTTTTAATACGTGCTCAAAATCATGAATTAATTGGCAAAGAAACTTGTTGGGATAATTCACACGACTAGAATATTAATATATCTAGTGGAGCTCGTTCAGGGAGAAGGACAAAATGCTGTCCACAGACACATTCGTCCCACAGTGTAAAACATGGGAAGAGAAAACCAGCTGAAAATCCCTAGCTAATAATAACAGAGGGAGTGAACACAGGTGCTGTCACAGTAGAGGGGGGTTGAGGGGGATGTACAGAGTAAAGCCACAAAGAACAGATGGACAGAACTCCTTCTTTTGGAGGGCAGGAAGATGAATCATACACACATCCAGGCCACTGGGCTTGGAGATGATGGAGGCACAGGCAGGAGGCTGATGGAGATGCCTGCTGGGACACACAGCACTCCATGCTGCCAGTGTCTTCTGGGAGACAAGGCTGGAGAAACAACTGAAGGGAACATTCTTTACTCTTCATTTTAAGAGTCAGGGGAAATAGGTTTAAAAATAAGCAAACAGAATGCAATTTGGTGACAGTTATAATGGAATGAGAAAACCCACTGCTCCTGGAAGGGAAAATGAATAGCAAATATAAGCAATAAACTTGAAAAAAGCCAGATTAAATAAACTCAGAGAATTTTAAGTATTATCTCATGGGGAATGCACTCAGAGTAGCTGACAGTTCCTTAAAATAGTTCTATCAACAGCATGAGTGCAAATTATCCCAAAGCAGCAAAACCATTTGAAGTGTTGTAAGAACCATCTTAGCTAAATCATGGACTCCTCCTCTCTGACCTCAAACACGAGGAAGGCACAGAAAGTTAAACCTAGGTCAGATTATTGAAGACCAGGAGGAAAGAAAAGAGAGAGTGTAGGGCCCAAGTCACAAAGGTCAAATTAAAATGCATTGGTGCAGAAAGGACAAGAAAACAGGATATAATCATACTTCATAAAGAGAGGAAGATAAGGAAAATGTGTTGGCCTTCTATTGAACAAGGCAGGGAAAGTTATTGACAGGTGATGCTGAAGATGCTGAGGGCTTGAAGGTTTTTCCTACAATCTTTACCAAAAAGCTCAAATGAGGTTAGGTGGGAAACAGCAATAGTGACAGAGGTAGAAACACAAGTGAAATAAGGGAAAGAACAGATTAAATAGTAGTCAGATAAATCAGATCTTTCAAATTGGCTGGGTCAGTTACAATGTACCCTAAAGTACTCTACTGAACTCTAAAGTACTCTACTAAAGTACTCTAGAACTACCTGAAGCAATTCCAGGGCCATGGGTTTTCTTGGAGATCTTAGGGAATATGGGTGAATATCCACAAGACAGAAAAATAGCAGATAGTGTGTTTCCTTACACAGAGGGAAAAGACTGTAATGGGGAATTAAAGAGCAGTGAGTGAAGGTCAGTTTTTGGAAAAATATGGAAACAATCATATTATTTGTAACCACTCAGGAAATAACAAGGAGATGAGTAACAGTTAGCATGGCTTTGTCAAGAACACAGATTTGTTAAACCAATTTAATTTCCTTCAGTGGGAATGGAGGAGAAGCGACAGATAAATCTCAACTTTATTAAAGCTTTCCAGGATCAACCTCCTCATGGTCATAAGTGAGCTAGGAAAAATACAGTCTCCCTCTGCCTACAGAATTCTCTGTAAAACTGGAAGTATGTTAAATACATTTCTGTAGGCATCTGCCCTGGATTTGCTCCTATGAAATATTTCTACTCCAGTCTTTTATGTTAGATCAGAATGACTTGGTTTCTGCATACAGTAAAAGTGAGAAGAGTTGCACAGATGATACCAGGCCATTCTGATGCTTGCTTAGAATACAGTGTGATTTTTCACAGCTGGAGCAGTGTAGATAGTTTGTGGCAAGTCCTTTCAGCTTTAAAGAAGACACCAAACAGAAAAGATCTAGCAGAGAGCACTGAGAATAGCCAGAGGCCCAGCAAACACAAGCTACAGGAACTGGAAGGAATGCTCTCATACAGTCTGCAGAAAAGGCTGAGGAGGACTACATACGTAACATGCACTTAAAAGAGGAAAGGAGCAAGTAGTCTTCCTTATCCAGTGTGGATAGGATAAGAAATATTGGGTTAAACAGGAGCACAGGAAATTTAGGTTAAACATTAGGAGACTCTGGGTAATAATATGGCTAGTTAAGCACTGGGAAAGTTTGCCTGGGGAGGTCGTAGAGCCTCCCTCCTTGGAAGGTTTCAAGAGTATGTGAGATGTACACTTAACAGAAGTTATGCTCTTAAAGTTGTGGCAGACTTAGATGACCTCTAAAAACCCACTTCCCTTTATGAGGGCTACTATTCCCCCAGTTTGAAAGGATAATTCCCTCTAGGGGAATGGCAGCCGTGCCTGGATGCTGGAATGGCACATCACAGCAACCCAGCCGCTCTCGGCGTCAGCGGCTCCGCAGGTGCGTCAGCCGCTGCCTCGGCTCCAGCAGAGAGGTGATCCCTCCTGCAGGCACCTCTGTACCTGAACTAACTTCTCAGCACTTCATTGAACCAGGAGCTCAGCTGGCAGCCTTTCCCCTGCCAAGGTGCAAACACAACTGCCCAAGCTTTTACCATCCACTGTTCACACCTGTGGCAGCGCTCAGCCGGGAATTGCTGCTGAAGGACACAGAGGGACTTTACTCACTGCTCCGTGTTTCCAGAGAAAACTGAACTGCTGGGCAAAAACACAGCCTGCACTCTGTGCTCTAGCTCAGAATTCATTCCAGAGGGAAACGAAGTACTGAACACTGAAGTCCAAGTCAGAGTCTCATGTAGCAGATCAGGTCCTACCCACTGCACCTCCTGCACAACAACCTGTGGGTAACACACATGCAGACAGCAAACACCGGATCATTGGCCACTAGCCAAGAATTTATCCTACAACAAACGTGTTTCAACCAAGACCTAGCCATGTGCAGAATGCTCTGAATGACAGAGTTGCTGAAGCTTTCCAATAAAATGGTAACTAGAATATCTATCACTGAGCTCACAGTCACAAAGATATTAATGTTCCTAGCACCCCCAGCAGTCCCAGACATGTCACTCTATCTCTGCCCACTGAAGCCACAGTGCTGTAAGAAAGTCACAGCAGTGTTGTAAGAAAGTCACAGCTCCCAGAAAATGAGGAAGTTAGTTTATCTGAACTTACACAGCATGAGATGACATTGCTAAAATGATAATAAAATTGGGGAAATCAGAAGAAGACAGAGCTTGTCTGCTGGCTGAAAAGGCAAAGTGTACTAGAATTCTTGCATTCCCTTCCTGTACAAACACTGATCTCTATCTTAGGGTGTCAGTTGTAAAGGAGGTGTGATCTGTTACACAACATATTTCATTCAGTTAACAACACTTAGTTACATGCTAATAAAGCATGTATTAAGAATACATCAAACTAATAATTTAATCACAATTTCATCTCCCATTCTCCTTAGCCTGGACTGGATTTGAGGCATAAAGAGGATCCATTAAGTATTTTGCTGTTTCAGTAGGTTTTTCTGGCATATTGGGCCAAGTTTCTCAAGCTTGTAGGAGGAAGGAGATAAAGCCACACAACGCATGTGCACACTCACACACACACATAAACACAGAGCAGGGAATGAGGAGATGATGTAGCCACTGGCAGGATGTGTCTGCTCTTGATTTCACAGTGCCACCGAGCCCTTCCCTGGGTTACACAGTGGGTTTTTTTCCATGTTATTTTGTGTCTCAGTGCCAGCACTGATTGTGGTGATTGATTGACTGAGCTGGTGCTGCAGGATTCAAAACAACAACCCTGGTGGCAGCAGCTCAGGGAAATGCAGAGAACACTGGGTTAATCCAAGGAGAGAAGAAACAACACTGGTGATCTGCCAGCTCTGAGCATCCTACAATAAATTAGGAATAGCTATATTCATTGTTTTAAAATGAAGGATGCAAGCAGAGCCTGGCAGAAGCATTTTAAGCACTCTGTGCTGGGCTTTAGCCTGTGGGCACCCAGAGAAAAAGCCCTTTTTCCCTCACATTGAGCTGTTCCTCACACATCTTATCCCACCAGCCTCAGCACGTGGGCTCACAAAAGCCATTCCCTCCCTTTGGGGCACAGGGGCTTTCTCCCTGCCTGTCCCTGATGTGACCATTTGTTATTCATCTACACTGAAATGGAAGAGGTGTTCCTCTCACAGCAGCTCCTTCCCTCTGGCAGCAGTGTCCCCTTCCCGGGGACTCCCCTCTTCTTGCTGAGGATCAATGAAACCCTCTCAGATTTCACAACTGCACCTCCCACCAGGGTAAATGAGGAGATTCTTTTCCAGAAGCAATGTTTCTCCTTGGGAGAAACCCCCAGAGAATTCAAAGACGATCCTTGAGCTTTTTGCTTTTATTATGTTCTCCACCATCTCTTTTTCTCCTCTGATCTCCTGTTCCTTCTCACTCCACTGCTGCTGCCTCTTAATTAAAAATTTTGACACTGACCCTCTTTTCACTTTATCTAACTCCCCTCTCACTCCCTTCAGCGGAGTCCCACCGATGTGGTCCCCATTATGTTTCTCCTCCCACTCAGCTTCCAGTAGTAGCTACTTCTCTGTTTTCCTGATAGGAATTCAGCCTTCCCCTGGCTGCATTATGAAGATAAGCTGCTCCTAGTGACAAAGGAATCACTAATGGACGTGTCTGCTTTCCCATCCCAGGGACACAGGCTGCTGCTGTCAGGAACTTTTTCCCTAGCACAAGTAGTTTTCCAGCATGCCCTGTAAAATAGAGCACATTTATGATTGCTGGCATACTCACAGGGTTACCAGGCAGCTTTTTTCAGCACAGACTTTACAACTTGCATATAGATGGACCCAGACATGGCTCTGGTTAGAGACAATGGGAGATTTACTATTGCATGTATTTGCACCATGATTTGGTGGCTTTGTATAAACAAAATAGAAACAGAAAATAATTATTTGTTTGCCAACCCACTGAATGTAGGGAAGAAGCACAAAGTTTTATTCATCTGCAAGCTCAGCAGATGTCAGTGTATGAATGGCCTGATTTCAGTCTCATTTTTGGACTAATGAAGATTTAATATAGCTAACAGAACCATGAGGTAATTCTGGGTTTGAACAAAAAGTGATTCCATATCATCCCATAACTTGTCACGATAAAACATTAACTAACCCCATGAATTTTGTTGGTGGTGTTTTGTTAGAACAGCTTCTGAGGGGAGTGATAGTTCAGTCATTATTTGAATGTCTGCTATAGTGGAGTCTATCACCACTGAAAGCCCAGAATAATGGCCTGTGTTATTCTTTTGCATCTTTTTCTATACAGCTTTTGAGGGAGCTGTAATTGAAGAGAAATGAAAGGGCAGCCAACCAAGAGACAATACTGCAAGGATCAGTACTGGAATGTGAGACAACATACTTTAAAAGCTGAAACTTTAAAACTCCTGCTACGTGTGTACTTTTGAAAAGGGTAGCATCAATAGCAAAAAAAAAACCAAAAAAACCCAACAAACCGGCTATATATTTATGATTAAGAAATAACCAAACTAATTTTTTTTAAAAAAATTTTGTTTATAATCTGGTGGCCTCCTATGAGGGCATAAAAAAAGGATTAATGCCTTCACTGGATACCTATTTTTTACTGCTGTTCTCTTTAGAAAATGTGATTAACTAAAAAGGTGAAAAAGAGACCCATGGAATAAAGATATGAGAATACCAAGGCAGGGTGTTACAAAGCAGGGACCCTACAGCAATTTACAAAAAGCTTGCAAAATACGAACTGCTACTTAGCATCAAGTCCTGTGTCAGCTGGGTGTCCAGTGATGTCAGTGTTGTACCCCCTGCTGAAAGCATTCCTGGTGCTTACAGAGAGCTGAAACACAGACAGCATTTTCCACACTTAAGTTTCAAACTCCAGTACTTAGAGGATTGCAAGAGGATCACCATTCTGCACTGACTGATGCACCAAGCTTAAATTTTCCTCCTGTTTCTACAAATATGAGAACTAGAAGCTCTTTAGCAACCTGGTGTAAAGCTAATGAAGCCATTTTAAAGCCAGTAAAGTCAGTGAGAATCTTTACATCTGTCTCTTGCACTCTTGAATTCTCCAAATACTTATGTGTGTACTTAATGTTCACATGAACAATCCCACTGGAGAAATTGTCTTAAGCTCAGAATAGGGCTAAGTTTGAGATGGCTTTAGCTAAAAGTGGCCAGGGTAAGCCCAGACATAAGCCTTTCCCTACACAAGCCAATTCAGCAATACTCTCAATTTCTGAAATTATCTGTGCATCTGAAGATACTTGGGATATCTTTGTGCTCAAGACTTAAATTGATACAATAAACGACTGAGCTTGTTCAAAATAAGCTGGATCCCAAACATAGGAGTCACTGGATCATAAACATAAGAATACTGAGGCTATTTCAGGCTGCAATAAGCAATGTTTCCTCCAGTGTACACCCCAAAAAGATTAAGTTTATGTTGCTTTTAATGATGAAGAGTTTAACAAAGCATAATTTGGAACCAGTTTTCAGTACTCCTGCCAAACTCTGAGTAAAACATCATTTACCTCCTAAGTGAACATTTTTTTCTGGCAGTTTTGTATGAATTAAACATTTTGGTCATTTAAAGGAAAAATGTTAAAAATCTGGAGTGTTCTTAAAATAGCAGATCAGTATACTTGAAATATCTTTTCTGATTTTAGGGAACTCCCCCATGCATGTAACGTGCTATGAAAACCAGAGCTATTTTGCACAAATTTCAGAGCAAGCTTATGAAAATAGTATAATGAGGCAAAGTGCTCAGCAATGCCAGAGCATGGGGACCACAATGCTGTAATAGATGATATCAGGATGATGGCAAAATAATGTCACTGCAATCACTGGAGACTACATTACTATGTCAAGATGATGGCAAAATGATTTTGACGCAAGTCTATTGAAACTCTGCTAAAATATCCAGATGATTGCAACATATCAGGCAAATGCCCCAGAGGCAGTGACTGATAAATCTGTGTTAAAGTATTTCAAATACACCACTTTATGTCATATAGGCAAGATCCTGGTCTGCTAATGCTTTAGCCTGACCCCACCAACACTGGCCAAGGCTCCCAAAGGGAAGCTTTGCCTTTTGGTGAGAAGTTCTGATGATCCCAGGCCATACCAGGATACAGAGTTTTTTGGCCTTCTGTCCATGCACAGCTATAGTTTGAGATTGCCATAGCTGAAAAAACAAGTCTACTTCAAATGTGGCCTCATCTGAGGTGAGCAGTTCTAGGAGTTTATGCTGTGGAGAGGCAAACTGTGCCCTGGTGCTCTAGATGTGGAAATATCAGGTGATAACTAAGAATCACAGCTAAAACAGGGATAAAGCTTTCCCATGGTGGAGAATAGTAAATATGTCACAGGTAACAGAGAACTAAGGCAGCTGTAGCATCTTCTCCCCATATAAAGTAACGAGTTAATCAGCAAGGGATGCTGTCTTAGATGAACTAATCATTTACCCAAAGGGGCTAATTTTTTTGCAGCCGTAAGAGACTGTTCCTCAAAGTCACAGCAGAGTTCATGGACATTGAAAGAAGTTAGCTGTGGAGAGCCTGATGGAAGCAGATAGACTGGAGTTTAGCTGAGCAAATTACACTGAAGAACTGTATCGATAACAAGTAATGATGTCTTCTCCTTTTATGCAAGAAAATCTTGCAGAACATCAGCCAGCACGGCTCCCTGCTCTGCCAGGGCTGACAGTCCCTGAGCCTTAAGAGCAGCATGCTCAGCAGGAATGGTACGTACTGACTGCAGGACTGAGCCCTCGGAAGATTGTTACAGCAATTAGTGCAGAAGCAGCAACATTCCTGCTATCAGAACTAACAAGAAGCTGCAAGAGCTATTTCAACAGAAATAGTCAAAGCTGCTCTAATTATATGTTCTTTGCATAGGCTGGCAAGTATGATGATTTTAGAAACTGGGTTATTCAAGCTTCTGAGGTTACAAATGCTGCTGTGCCAGCTCCACCCACTAAGTGAAAGGTTGCATGCTGCAGTCAGCTCTGGCTCCTTCAGTGCAGCCACAGCCATGGGCAGCTTAGAAGGGGAAATGAGGCTGTTCAAAGGACAGCCAGGTGTGTTTAGGAGGTGGCCTTGCTGGATTTTCGCTTCTACCACAGGTATATTTCAACAGTGGTGAAAAGTGTTTTCTGCCATTTTCTAGGGAAAGAGGCCTTTACTGCTTGTTTTCTAATCTTGCTGCTCTGACCCACTTGTTCCTCACCTCCAGCTGACAGTGCTGGGCTGGCCACCGCATTCAGCTGTGCCCTGGATCTTGGGCTCATCATGTCTACTGTGAACAGATGGAGCTTGGGGTTCCTGCAAATCCCATCTGCTCCTCCAGCAGCCAATATTAGTAGTCCTTTAAGAAGAAGCCTAGGTCCCTCCAGAAATCCCAGCCATCTTTCTTGCTTTGCACTGTCACTTACTGGGGCAGATGGATCAATGAAAGATGGCAGGAAGTGTCAGCAGCACCCCCAGAACTGGGGGCACCTCGTTTTTCCAAAGGAATATGAGCAGGGTCCTTCAGGCCTTGCTCTGCAAATGTGGACTTGTGGCCACCTCTGCCAGAAAGCTGCCTCACCACAGTGCAAATCCAGCTGCAGGAATACCTGTACCTTATGGGTTAAATGTGCAAAGGAGGCTGATGAAAATACAGGGTTTTGTACAACACAGTTCACAGTCTTAGTTGACCCCTGTATACTTTTTTGGCTCAAATTTAAACACCCAATCCTAATTTACAGAATTTTTATTGTTCCAGGGCTAAGTTATGTGAAGACCTACATTCAGGCACATTTCTCCATGCAGCTACACTCACAAAAGAAACCACATCCAGGAATTCTGTCACTCCTGAAACTCCAAGAATGGGGAGAACAAGTACCCTGTGGGAGTTGAGACTCAACTGGAACCCTGCCTGCTTCAGCTCAGCTTTTCTGCTCAGAAAAGAGGCGAGAGATGAAGGAAGAGAAGGGGAGCACAGACAGCAGGAGTCCCCTTGCATGCAGCTCCTCAGGTGAGAGGTTTCCCCATGTTTATGCCACAGGCTCGGGCTCGGCTGGAAGATACAGGAGCACATTCCCATTTCGGATCCCTGTCTCAGCTGTCTTGCTAGCTCCTGTCAAAGGAGACCCAGCCACCCACCACCATCCCCCCCGATTTCCTGGGAAGGAGCCTGGCTGCCTGGGCACCAGGGAACTTGATTTGCACACCTGGGGATCTTGGACCCCCAGGGAACTCTCCCAGACCATTTGGTCTAGCTGCAGCCCCATACAGATGAATTATAAACCCCAGGTTAGAATGCCTGGCCCTGTAAAAGTGGCACAAAGGAACACGTTTTGCTTTATGTGACCAGAAGAAAACCCTCCCTCACTACAGGGAAAAAGCCAAGTGGAAGTGATTTCTGTGCCTTTCCAATCTCATTAGGGATTTTAACTGGGAACAAAGGGGTATTTGGGATGTTTTGCTCCAGTGATCTTCCACTTCATGTAAACTCCATTCCAGTGGTGGAGAATGGAGTGATCTTGTGATCATTTTTTAAGTCATTCAGGGTCTGTCAGTATAGATTGATCAGCATATAAGAGGCTATATTTGCATCTTTGACCGTCTTCCCCATTCTCTAGTGCTGAGCACAATTGCGCTTTTACATCTTTTACATTAGAATCTGGTAGAAATACAGATTGTTTTGTTTCCTATCAAGACAAAATTCTGCTTCCAACCGCACTAGCTGAATGCAGAATAATGCCATTAAATTCAGTGTTGATGGCTATTAAATTATTTGGCCCTCAAACATGCTAGTCAGTGGTTGAAATACAGGCATCTCTCCTGGAGTCACCATGACAGTAGCAGCAAGCAACTGGAATGTGAACACTGTTCTTTCAGCATGAAACTAGCTGTTGTAGCTCAATTATTTCCTTTATTTTTCTACTGTCACTAATATAAATCAATACTTTTCCATCTGCTGCCATTTCTAGACTTGAACCATGTATTGCCTTCCTAACCATTATGCAACCTCTTGACAGAAACCCATTATAAACCTTTCAATTTATTCTGCAGCACAGCTCTGCTAGTGATATTTACATCTATAACATACGCATCTCATACTCTTTTCTTTCTTGAAGCCTCTTTTATTGCACCACATTTTCACACTGTACTCACTTCAGCCTCTAGCCAAGGCAAACACAGACAAAAGTATACTTCTTAAATATATTTCCGTTTTAAGTGCAGACTTCAGTATTTCCAGTGAGAGGATCATAAAGAGCTGTCAACAGAAAAGGGAGTTGATTTCAATTTTTAGTGCCTTCCCAGTACAGGAGGCTTGTTAAAGATCACAGCACTGTAGTGGATGTTGAGCTGTTCCACTCAGTGTATAAAGCTGCCCCTTAGATGTGCAAGACACAGGCACCCACCCCACTGCTGATCCCCTACTTGTGCCCATCAGACACCCTCTCTTTTCCAACAAACACATCCATACATTAGTTTCACAGCACAGAAGCAGCAGCCTGACAGGACCTCTGTCTTTGGTGGCAGGACATGACAGGTTTCACTGCTGATCTAACAGGACCATACTTGTTCAAAGTCACACCTGCCTTCCTGACAGTACTACTCACAGTTTCTGCTGGTCTTGAAGTAAGGCAGGTGGTAACTACAGAAGTAAGAGTCTGCCCAAAGTAGAGCATGAAGTAATTTCCCTATTCATATACATACATACATACATATATATATATATATTTATATTTATATTTCCCCCCCAGGATAACTGCTATCTTGTCTTGAAATAACACTCTGCTTAGCCCACAGCCCAGTCTTCAACAGCAACACACAAGAATAAGAACACTCCTTGCTGGACCAGGCACTGGCTAGTTGGGTGTAACATCAGATCAACAGTCAATCCACAGCAATTTTGGAAATGTTTTTAACAAGGTTACCTGGGAAGGAGCTTAAAATTATGAAAAACAAGTAAGTGGAACCACCCCATATTGCCTTGGTGAAACCCCCAAATGAGCTGCACATTGGCAGTAGCTATGGCTCAAAGAGAACAGGGACTGTGAGCCACAGCTGTTACCTGGCAGGAAGATGGGAGCTGCCATTGTGGATGACACCTGCTGTCCCTGTAGTCTGGTACCATGGACCAGAGGAAGTGTGCCTGTAATGGCTGATTACAGAAAAGCCTGCCCTAGAGGGAAATATTTCCTTAAGTCTCATCAGTCACTACTTACATATGCTGTGAATCATAAACATTTAAATCTCTTAAGATTTTTATCCTAGTTAATATCAGTGTAGATAAGCTCATGACCTGTTTCTGAACATTCGATTGTCCTTTCTTGAATACTAGTAAGGTCTCCATATTTTATTTCTTAAAAGGCAGAAAAACAATACTTTGTTTGTGACTACGAAGTCTGAGTAACTTTACTCACTGGTGATGTCTTGTGCAAGCAAGATCCAGCATTGCAGGCAGATGGAGGAGAGGCTCCCAGGCCACTAAATAGGAACAGCATGCTGGAAAATTAGGAAAAGAAAAATCCATATCTTGAAAGAAAATTATCTTTCCATGTCTTGCATGGCTTTTGGCTTTGTTATTATGAAAGATGTCTTGAGAATTCCCTGATGCACCTTTTGTATTAGATTCATTGTTTTACATATCACTATTCTGTCAGACCTAATTTGCCCATTTCCTGAAGTGTTCTAAAAATCAGTTTTCCTCAGATATTTCCATGTGTTCTTAATGAGAGGAAGCTTCATTTTCAAACAAAGTACAGCCCCACTGTATTCACTGCTGCACAGTGGTTTAGCCACAGCTACACCCTTAGCTAACTTGTCAGTGTTAGTCAGGACCTAGCCAAGAACAGCCTCCCCTCCTGTGTGCTCTGCAGCATTATTCCAGTTGTGATCACTGAAGGGCTTAAGAACTTGCTCTGGCACATTTGACCAGTTTATAAGAGGGAAGCTGGACTCACCACTTATTACTGTGTTACTTAGGGGTTTGGGGGTTTTTTTTGCCTCTTTGATCTCCCTCAGTGTTTTAGTCACAACATTTTCTTAGGCCAAAGAAATAAATATGACTTTATTTATGTAACAGTATTCCCATTGACTTGGGATTTTTCTGTCTCATGTTTATAGCATAGTTCAGTTCACACAAAAACCCCTGGCTATGGCACTGGTTCCTCTGCTGATGAGCTAGTCTGCTCTTCATATGCACTTTATACCTTGGCACCATGGCCTGGCACTTGGTCATATTTCAGTGCTGTGTCCATAAAGGAAATAGGACTGTACATAAGAAGATAGCAGAGCTACCCAAAGAATATTAGGGCTGAGGTATCTGGTTGCAAGCAGGAACATGACTAAGAAATTAAATAATAATTTTGGTGCATATGTGACTGTGCTGATAATCACACAGAACTACTGAGAGCATCCTGTGTCTACCAAAAAGGTGAAATCCAGGTTCTACTGAAGTAAAACTTCGGAAGTTTCCAAACACCAGAGTAAAATCAGCCACAGCTGACTGCTCATGCACTTAATAGGTAGTGTGCCTTCTCTCCCGAAAAACCTGCCTCTCGAGTATTTATAAAGCATTACACGGTGTCAGAAGTTATCTTAAGCCAAAGACGGAACAATTACTTCCCCCAACTCTGCTGGCTTTATGAGGGAAGTGTGCAGAAAAATGGTGTCAGCTTAGCAACATTTTGAAATGTTCTTCTCTGCCATGGGGGCTGCCAGGGAATTAGCTGAAGGGCAAGTGGTGACATTGCTTGGGCCACAGGATGCTCAGCAGTCCCCTAAGTACATGGTGGGAAGGGAGAAAAAGAATTTAACATAGTGTTAGGTGCTAAATAAAAACCTTACAGTGATTGGGAAGACCAGTCAGATTAACTTGCACTGACGTCCCAAAGCAGAAGGATCAGCTTCAGAATCAGTGGGATATGCTGCAGTGTGCCATCCATACATAAGCATCACAGAAATACACACAAAGAAGGCAATCACATACACATTAATTTCAAATATTTCAATCCTTCTACTGCCAGAATACAGTGCCAGAGTGGCAAACACATAAGATGAGGTTTTCAGTCACAATCTGGTTTCTTTGTGCCTTTACTCTAGCAAACAGGGGCTACAGCAGCTGGCATAACCCAATAGGCAGCAGGTTTACCTAGCTCTGCTTTGGGTAGAGCTGACACGTTTGGCTTTCCCTCCTTCCTTAAGTTTTACTCGTCATATTTCCCCAGCCAAACGCGCCCCACTCGCTCGTGTTGACGGTGTCCCCGCAGAGACTCCCAGCTTGGCTGGAGCCGCGATGAACTTTCTGCTTCTCCTCACTGGGTGTGCCCTGTCCTGCTGGGGATAAAACGGCGCATTCAGCTGGTGCTCACCACAAGGAATAAATAAAGCCAGGAAGGAACTGGGGGCTGGCGGGAGAGCCGTCGGTAGCGGTGACGTCCGCGGTGTTTGGCCCCGCTTGGGGCTGGCCCCGCGCCCGCCGCTCCCCGCGCGTTGTTGGCGCATCAGCCCCGGACGGGGCCGCGCTCCACCCCTGCCCGGGGACACGGCGGCAGCCCCTCGCCACCCTGCCCGTGACACGGC
>VYZP01003930.1:0-65334 GCA_013400635.1 Hypocryptadius cinnamomeus
TATTTTTATTATATATATTTATTCTTATATATTATATAGTTCATATATTTGTTTTTACTTCTATTATATATGTAGTTAATATTTTTTATTTTTATATTTTAGCTTTATGAAATAATGATTCTGGTAACATTTTGGTGCTAACATCTGTATGGGCATAGCAGGAATTAATGTTACCAGAACAGAAGCACCTCTGGCTTTGGAGGAAGGAGACAGCCCAGTCCAGGCCAAGGCTGAGTGTGAGACCAACCTTTCCTGGCAGTTTTTTAGGAAATTTTGGGGTGGGGGGTTGGTAAAATTAAATGTTTGAAGTCATATCTGTGGCTTCACAGACTCATCCAGTCTGATGCACCATCAAACTGCCTCACTGGGATTTTTGGTGGAAATGGTTCCTCCAAGCTTCAGCCTATTCCAGGCCCATAGCCCACATCTGCCAGGATCCCATCACAGAGCTGCTCTTGCTCTTCTTACCAGTTTTAAGCCTTGGCATAGAGGTAGATGAAGTTTTATTTTAGGCTGATTGGATCCTGCCTTGCTCTGTCTGCAGTATTTGGAAAGTGAATTTATTCACTTTTAGAGAACCAATGTTCTCCATCATTCCTGCTCCATCTTCTCCCAGATTTCTCCAGGGGATTCCTTGAGGTGCTGCTGTCCAGGGTTCTGACTGTAAGTGACCAACCTGTTAATTGCTCTGTGCCTTCCCCAATGCAGAGATCTCCTGTACATGGGGACTACTGCTAGTCCCAACATTTTATTGTCTGTAAAACTCTAGAAAAGCAAATTTTTCCAATGCAGAGATAGGAAAATCTTGGGTGTTCCCGTTCTGGAGGTTTGCAAAGCTCTGTTAGTGACAAGGCTCCATTCCAGAGCCCTTTGGAAAGCTGCAGTGATGATGGGACATTTCTCTTCCCAGGACAAAGATTTAGTGGAGCTGGTGCCAGGCACAGACTTGACCAGAAAAATGAACTGGATAATGGGTGAAGTTCATGGAGAGCATTCCTAAATGTGTCTGTGCTCAGGGGGATCCAGTCAGAAGCAGTTCCTAACTCCTGCCATGTCACCTTCCCTCTCCAGAGATGGGGGGACTCACCCTCACCAACACAGAACCACATTTCCAGTCACCTGTTTGCCCTCTTGGGCCAAAAAAATCTCTATTTAACTCTTCTTGGAGATAAAAGGCAGGGGCAGAGTTGCTCAGGCATTAAATGTGGGTGTGAAATGCTTTGGAAATTCAAATAGGTTCTTTGTAATGTCACTTGAGCCTTGCTGCGCTCTACAAAATACAAGTCCTGGCACTTCAGCTCCTGTGTAATGGTTTAAAGTTACAGAAAGAGATGAAGTTTTGTAATTTGGTCTCAAATCTGAACATTTCTAATTTAAACCACTTCATCTTTTGCATTTATTTGCCCTATAACTTCTCTTCAAAATTCAGTGATGAAGCTCTGAGACAGATAACAAAAATAATCAATCAGCTTGTCAGGCTGGGAATGAAAATGCTGATTAGGAAGTGAAATGTTGAGGAGAACAAATAAGAAGTTATTCAACAAACTGATGGACTTTTGTTGCTGAAATCAAACAGTTCTGAGGGAGCTTCTTTGGTCAAATTTGATCGTAAAAGTTTCTTGGAATTCCTCTCTGGCCTGAAAAAATGGGAAAAAACAGAATTAAAAGACCCTTTTGGATAAGACAGTCAGTCAGGTCAGTTGCCATCTGAGCCATCTCCTAAAGGTGAAAATCTGGAAATACCTCAGAAAGTGCTTCCAATCCAATTTCTGTTTGTTTAATTCATCTTCTTCTCTCTGGTTGTTGCAGTGGTGATGGAAATTCCTCTTTGTGTTGTCCCAACAAGGATGAAATTCTTCTGGGAAGAGCTGTCTAGATCATTGTGTGATCTGAAAATCCACAAAGAATTCATCGGGCAGGGGAGATCTCTTCTGCTTTTGCTCGGGAATTTCCCACTGAAATCTGGCTGGGGCAGCTTTGTCACCTGCACTTGCACTGAACCTTCCTGGTGGTTTGAGGAGCAGCGAGAGAGACTTGGCCCCAAGTCAGGAATTATCACTTCCATTGAACTCTGCTGAGCACCTGAGGAACCTCAGATGAAACTGCAGAGGGAAAGCTCAGCTGCAGGCAAGGGGAGAGCACGAAATAACACCTGGGAGAGGGGAATCTCTGGGCAGATGGAGTTTCAGGCACTCACAGAGTGGCACTGAGATTAAACTTGTTTGTAAAATCAAGCACAATATGTGTTATTTAATCCCTGCTGGGGTGCAGCAGCAGCTTCCTGAAAAACAGGGTGAAATTTAGTGTTTCCTTGGTTCACTTACAAATTTAAAGCAATTTATTGTTTAAATGGCTGCAGCAAACATCTCTTGTCCCCTGGCTGATATAATTTCCTCAAATTGCTGGCTGTTTGTGGGAGCCTCTGTCTTTACATTTTGCTTCCTAGTTGATATTTCAAACAGCAGATAACCCATTTTTTTCCCTGCAACTTGCAAATTTGCTGTGTCTGGATTCCTGGGAGCCCAGCAAAGGCCGTTTCCCATTTGAAATGAATGAAAAAAGTCATTGTGGGAGATTTATTTCTGCTGTCCCATTTTTTCTTATTTATTCTTAACGTTCTGCCCATTTGCCATGAGCTTCTTCACATTTCAGGAGCAGGCAGTCTCCTGTGAGAACAAATTGTGCTATTTCCTCCTGTCCTCAGAGGAGAGGGATGGTTTAGTGGGTGAAATGTCCAGGATGAGGAGGAGAACTGGTGCTGAATATTCCCAGCTGGAGAAATCCATCTCAGGGAAATGGCTCTTGGCTGAAATCAGGGGATGTCATGGAAGTAGGGACTGATTTTTGTTCTGTTCTTTGTGTTTCTGTAGTGTCAGAGCCTGTGGGGAGGAGAAGCAAAGCCTGGGCATAGCTATGCAAATGCTTGGCTGCTTTTGGGGGGAAAAAGTTGCAAATGGATTTTTATTACATTTTTCAAATGTGATATTTATGCATATTTTCCCTTTTTCTTTAAGAGGAGATGCCTCTGATCGGAGCCAAGAGGGAAACAACAAATTTGAAGGGGAAAAACCCACAATAGACTTGTTTGAATTTGCAAATAAATCTGTGCTGTCAAAAGCTTCACTCCCTGGTTTGGTCCCAAGCCCCAGTCCCCACACTTCTCTGATAATATTTGTGATGTTGCAGGGCTTGGTTTGTTTCAAAGTAAATAAAATCCAGGATTTTTATTCCTGTCTATATTGGCTGGCTTTGCACAGCACTCCGGGGCTGTGCTGAGATTCCATGAGGATGCTCAGTGTGAATGGAATGTGGGGATGGTTGTGTCACAATCCTAAATGTGTCATTGAGGTTCTTTCACTGCTCTTACTTTAAATGGGAAAGAATCGTGGAGTTGTTAAGGTTGGAAAAGACCTCCAGGATTGTCCAGCTGAACCCCACCCTGCCCACTGGTGATGCCTCAGGTTTTGGCTTTTCTATGTTTCAGAGTCTGTGCTGCTTTAGTGTGCAGTTCTGAGCTTCACATCAGGGGATGGTGAGCTCTCTGCACAGAGCAGACAGACAAAACAATTCCTGCTCCAGCTGGGCACCAAGGACAAATGATCCAAATCTCAGCCCAAGAGCACAACCAGCGTGGGCTGGAGAGAGAAAAACAAGCAGGATGGGAGTGCATGGGCTAAAGCTGGAATTGGCCAATGAACTGCAATCTGCACATGGAGCAGAGCTGATCACAGGGAGAGACCCCGGGAGCGCTCGTGCATTTTGGGACCATTTTGGTTCATCTTGGGTGCAGCCCTGGCTGGGCTCTTGTGCTGCCCAAGGTGGATCCATGGAGGAGATCCTTGGAATCAATCCCTGCTTTATTCTGGAACTCCGCCCAGCCTCTGTTCCAGCTCAGCCTGCACAAGGCATCACCACTAAACCAAATCCCAAAGTGCCACCTTGACTGGTTTTTGGGCAGCCCTGGGGTGGTAGCTCCACCCCTGCCCTGGGCAGCCTTTCCCGGTGCTTGGGCACTCTTTGAGGGAAGAAATCTTCCCTAATATCCACCCTGAGCCTCTTCTGGGGATACAAAACAATATAAACTTTCTATTAAATTTTTAAAATTCTTTACAAATCCATTTCCTACAAGAGGAATAAACTTTGTGCTAAATACAGTTTTGTGCTTTCCCCATAAGCTTAATGTGGATGGCCTGGATTTGAGCACAGCCCAAGAAAATTCATTTCCTAAATCCAAATAGGCTTCTGGATGAGTTGTGGTATCACCCTGCATCTCTGAGAGAAGTTTAAAATTTGAAGGGCTGAGATTTTGGAGTAAAAAAATTCAACTGGCTTTCCTGGGGGTATTGAAGAAATTCCTTGTATTTTTGCAGGAGTGAGATTTACTGCCAGGCCAGCAGTGCAGGAGCCTTGGAAAATGGTTTCTGTGCAATCCATGGGCCAGATTTTTATTACCAGCCTTGAAGAAAGCTACAGAAAACATAAAAAGCACAAATTCAAATTAATTCTTGAGATTTCCAGAACTGTCTTCATTGGAACAGTTCACTACATCAGATTCTCCACTTTTCCTTCAACATTTAAAAAAGAAAACGGTTGAAAATTGCAAACCCAGATTTTTTAAATTAAAGTTGTGAACTGTAATTATTTTGGTTCTCAGAGCATTTGGGGAGACAGCTGAAGTGTGATATTTCTGTGTACACACGTGTGCATACTGCATTCTGGACAATCCAGCCTCTTTAATTCTTTATTTTTTGGTTTTTAGCTCTGTCATCTGCATAAAATGGTCCCACAGCAATTTAAAAAATGATCTTTGTGAGGTCCTCAAAGAAATCTGTCCCAGTGAGTTGAGATGCTGAGTCAGAACAGCATCAAAATGCAAAGACCCTGGTTTGGAATGAGGATTGTGAGGGGATTGGAATGGGGATCGTGGCCTCTTGCATTATTTGTGCTCTTGCCTGGGGAGGTTGGTGGCTCTCTGGAAACTCATCCTGAAGGAGAAGTCTCCTGCTGGCCTGTTTTTCCTTCTCAGTGTAAATACAGCTGAGAAATTCAGTTTTATTTCCTTTCTGTTAGGTTTGGAGTGCTGCTTCTCCCAGTGAGCTGTAAGGAACTCTCCATACCTGAATTTTAGTTTGAGTCTTTGTCCTGCTGTAAAAACCCAGCTCCTTATTTAGGGTCTAATTCCCATACTAGACTGACTCTCACAGAGTCTGTTCCTTCACTTTTCATCTGGAGTGCAGTCTGTAAGCTTGATTTTGATTTCATTTTAGGTTTCAAAGCAGTCCTGCCACCCTGGGGTTTGCTCCATCCCTCTAATCATCTTGGTGCCTCCTCTGGATTTGCTCCAGGTCTTTCCCATGCTGGACCCCAGGGGCAGAATTCCCAAATATTCCTGGCTTTGTGGTGTGTGCTTAAAAGCAGGGATTGCTGGGGTTTGTACCTCCAAGGAAGATGCTGAGGAATTATGTTTTTGGTGAGTTTTCTGGCTGAGAACAGCAGCTGTGATCAAGCTGCCTCTGTTGGAGCCAGACAGGCAGGCAGCTCCTTCCCAACAAACAGCAAACCCCTGAGCAAACAGGAATCTGAAAAGGAAAAAAGATCTGGAAAGGAAAGGGAACAGAAAGGAAAAAACCATTCAGCTTCCAAACTGTGCCACGTCCATCTCTGTGGCCGAGGCAGAGAAGTGAGTAGGAGCCAAAAATGCAAATTTACTCTCCACACTTCAGTGGTGTTCTATGAGGATGCTGGTGTGAAGTGTCTCTAGTTATACACAAATAAATATGCATAGCAAATATACATATTTGTATATGTATTGCAATGTTTTACTTGAGTGTATAAACTAAAAGGTGCATAATAAATATTTAACTTATATGTATAATTTTAATATTCGTGCCTAATACGAGAACCTGAATATCAGCATACACCAGCAGGTTTTGCATGGATTCCTGTTATTTGATATTAACTCAATAAAAACTAAGAAAATGAAAACAAAACTTAATTAAAATATCATTTGAGGACAGGGGTCACACACATTACAATAATTTATAACCATCTGAGCATATTTTACTCATTTTACATTATTATCAAGTGATGTGCTGCATTTTCTCAAATTCAATAATTTCAGTTGACTTGGGAAGTTCTGAAATAAATCACTAAATGCTGCTTGCTTTGCCAGGTGAGCCCAAAATGCCTGAGACAGCTCCTGGCTTGTTTTCTGTCAGTCTAAACTATTTTCATTAGCTCCTGTAACAAAACAAAAATCTTCAAAATGTCTTCATGTTTTACTCTTTAAGAAAGGAGTACTTTGAAATGAAACATGGGAAGTAAAAAATAGCAACAATTTTGCTTTGAAATGTTGAAACAAAAAAAGTGCCTTTTGATGTCTGTTCAAAACTTTTTTCCTCTCAGATGAGACAATCTTGTGAATTAGATATAAATAGTTCTGGTGACCTGGATCTGCATTTTTGTACAAATGTGTTCTTACACCTGCATTTTGTCTGTGCTCAGCAGGGTTAAAAATCCCTTCCTGCCCAGAGGGAATGGCACAGAAGTTCAAGAGATTACAAATATTGCTGGTAATGGATCAGGTCTTTAAATATCTGTTTGTATTATCTAAACCACTGACTCTTCCTGTTCATTGCTCATGAATTGGATTTCCTACTGGGTTTAAATTTGTTTTAAGCTTTAAATTTTGAAGTTTTTTGGGTGAGATCTCTGAAAATTTTTGAATATTCAAAAAAATGCTCTTCATTCTCATCATCAGTGTGGGAGGTAATTGTCTTTTCACAATACTTTTTACTAATGAAAAAACCCTGCTGGATTTCCAAACATTTCTAATAATTTTCCAGGATATTTTGTGCCCAAATTTTTACTTTGCTGGGGATTTCCTTCCTGAAAGGTTACAGTTCTGAACTCAATTCCTGTAGCAATTCCTCTGTCTGTCTGTCCTTCGTTTTTCTCCCTTTCCCTTCTGCCATTCCCATGGAGATCAGTCCAGGATGTTCAATTTGTGCCTGAGTACAAAAGAACCAACCAACTCCATGGATAGTGAGGATAGGAATGTACCAGGGGGTAGAAACCTACCAGGATGGTAAAAATTATTTCCCTTTGATGCTGCACTAAGTCAAACAGGCTGCAGAATTATTTTTAGTAGAATAAATAAATTTATAGGGAAAAAAATTGCTATATAGAGAAGATATTTTGATATCTCCATTAAATACTCAGTGCAGGAGTGATTGATTTTTGATTTTTTAGAATTTGCTTTGAAGAACAACAAGTATAAATAAGGAACAAATATTTGTTCTGCAGCAGGAATTGCTGCACCCAGGGGTTTTGTGCACCCATTCAGATGTACTTTGTGATCTGTATTGACACCTCCTCTGTAGTGCCTGGAAATTCCTGTACATCCAGCTCTAATTAAGGCTACACATGCCAGGATAAAAGACTCATTTGTATTTATGTATATGAAAGCAAATCTCTCCTTTCAAAGCTAGAGATTTGCTGGCTTTCTATTTTTTGGTTTATTTATTTTTCTTCTATTTTTAAGACTCTTTTTGGCTTTATGTAATGCATGTATCTGACAAGAATCCCTGGCTGAGGCTAATTTAGTGGGAAAGGCAGACATCTTTATTTTTAGAGACCTGATCTGAGTAAATGTTGAAAAATGTCTGCTGAGCCAAAGTTTTCTCTTGCAGCATTTCTATTCTTGGGCCCTTCCAGAAGGTTTTGCCTTCCCTTGCTCGTTGTGAAGCCAACACACCTTGACACGTTGACAACTAGCAGGGTTTTATTGTTCAGGGGGACACCAAATGACAAAAATGCACACTTGGATGTATCCCCCAGTCACTCCTGGTGAACCTCACAAAGAGTATTTTTAATCTGTCCTTGATTGTGTCGTGAGGTTTTGATCTGCTGGAATCAAAATTCCATATATTCCTTTCCACATATGCAAAATCCTGTCAGAGGCAGATTCATCAGAACAGCCCCAGCCTTGCAGGAACACACGTGGAAATGTTGATTTGCACTGACAAAAGGCGAGGGATGCTGCTCAGGCAGCTCCAGATTTTCACATTTTGGAGCACATCTGTTTCTGCAGCATCACACCTTTCTGGCCACACAACACCTGTCCTGAACTGGAGCAGGGTAAGGTGGAGTCCCAGTGCTGGGATGATGCCAAGGAGCAGAGTTTTAGGATTTGAGACCTGGCAACAATTTTGAGGAGTCTCCTTTTCTGGAATTGAACTGTATCCAATTGGTAGTTATTTTAAAATAATTCTGAAAAATATTTTAAAATAGAGTTGTTTAAAAAAATATTTCCCTTAAAATATTTTCCTTTACAGCATTCTTTGCATTTTCAGGATCCTCAGCAAAACCCATCCCGTTTTTTCTGAATGTAGAAATGGAGAGACAGAGAGGGAGCACATTGTTCATAATATTTATTCTTTGCGCAAAAAATTTCTTGCAATGTAAATCGTAAGGAGTGGACAAACATTTTGCTGCTTTATCCACTTTGTTTGGTGATTTTGGTAGTCATAGCCAGTGTCTTCTTTTATTTTATTCTTTTTCACAATTAATAATAGAAAAGGAATTTTAAGTCCATTTGGGTGATATCAGTGTGACCTACTCACAATTCAGTGCAAAAGTAAAGGGGGAGAGAATAAATGGGATTCTTTATCTTATTCCTTTCCCATGTGGGGATTTTTATATCATTTTGTTCAGAATATTATGAAAAGTTTAGAAAATTGCACCTGGGTTGGATCCGCTCCATACTGGAGCTGCTGGAATGGGATGGAACTGAGGGATGGGGAGAAGAGAAGCCACCAGCAAGGAGATGGGGCTCTGTGTTGGGTTTAGGCACTGATTAGTTCTAGATTTTAAAATTCCCATCCTACATGCACGCCCACACATCTGTAAGATAACCCTCTTCCCTCTTATTTACTTTTATTTGTACAGTTTTAGGTTACATGAATTAAATAACATTTTCACGTATTTAAATGACCTGTCAAATCCCAGCATTCAGTATTTCAAACCTGCTGCCTTAGGTTTTTAATTTCCTTGAAAAGTCCTTTTTTTTTTTTTTTTTTTTCTTTCCCTCCTAACAGCAAGAATGTGCTAAAATGTTTATCAAGCCTTGCTCTTTTCCCTGAGAAACTCCAAGGATAATTACATTTCATAATTATCCACCGCTGCCTGGAAGAGCCGTGTTCACCCTCTGGACCTGTTGTTCTGTTGCTGTTCTATCTTGTGCAGCAAAATTCTCCTCAGCTCCCCTTAAACAACATTAATCCCATCAAAAGTGGCTCAGATAATGTCTTCAGCTCTGACACAGCGTTCTCAGAATTCCCTGCCTCTGCTGAGGTGTAATGTCCTCTTAGGTGTAATTAAATTATGTCATGAGGATTTTCTTGGTGGGAATAGAAAGGGAACATTTAGATACAAGATTGCTTCATTTCAGCATGAGCTCGGCTGCTGTTGGGTGATTGTTTATCTCCACCTCATTGTTGTCAGAGCTCATCCCTCTCCAGACTGAATCCCAAAATGGTTTGGGTTGGAAGGGATCTCAGGGATCCTCCAGTGCCATGGGCAGGGACAACTTCCACGAGCCCAGGTTGCTCCAAGCCCCACCCATCCTGGCCTGGGACACTTGGAATAATGAATCTGCAACTCCTGGGCAACCCTTCTGCTTCCCTTCTCCTCCTGAGACACTTCCCTAAATCAGGAGAAATGGTTTTTGCTCTAATGCTCTAATTCCAGCTAATTTCTTGCAGCTGGAGAAGCTGGGGAGCTTTGTTCAACTTGAAGTTGTGTGAGCAGCTAAAAGGAGGTGAGGAGAGCCCCAGAATGGGTTACTTCAGCAGGAGCACAGAATGGAATCACTGAATCACTGAGGCTGGTGTGGATCAGGACAGGGAGAAGTGTCTGAAGCCTTCTCTGGGAGCTGCAGCTGTGGAGGGAGAAGGAACGCTCCCAGGGGACCTGCTCTGGGAACATTTGATTCACAATCCCTGAACATGACCTCTCCCAAACCACAAAACATAATTCTAACTCATTCTTGGCTCCACTATTCCAAACTTTGCTGCTGCCTTCCTCCTGGGAGTGACCTCCCCCAACTTCCCGGGGTGAACATCACCAGCGGGGTGAGTAAACGCGCCAGAATTTGGCCGTCTGTTAACTTTATTAGCCCAGTAAATCCTGCTGCTCTGAGCTGTTATTTATGGAGCCCTGAGCGCAGGAACTGCTGGATCTATTGCCTCTGGTTGCTTCATTATCTATTTAAGATGCAAAGCAAACCATTATGTTTGTTGCATTATCTTCGTCAGACTTTATTGCTCTCGTCGCTGGCGAGAGCTGTAACTCTGTTCTGCCACGTCTGTGTGAGCAATAATTCTCCACAGGACTTTTCCAGACATCTACTTCTTTTTTTGGAAGTGCTGTGGAAGCCTGATAGCAGCAATACTTGTACTCACTAAATCATTAATTTGATCTAAAACATTATGGAAGGAGCTGCTTCGTTTTTAACGGAGCCGTTGTCTTTTTTCTCCTGCAGTCAGCTCTTGTTTAAAAGCCTCTCAGGAAGGGAATGCACATTTCTGAGGAATTCGAGCTGTTTGAGCTTTGTTCTGGTTGCCTCTAGATGCATCCAAACAAGGAAAGAGGTGATGGGATCCAGAGGTGACACAGAGTTCCAGGTGGATCTGGAGGCTGAGTTCCTTCCTGCCCATATTATGCATGAGAATTGAGTCTGTACCTGATCTGTTCACCTTCTCAAAGTCAATAATTTCTGCTAAAAGAGCAAAATTTTGAATTTGCAGTGAAGGCAAACAAGTTCCTTGTGAATGATAGGCTCCTTTTTGAAAGACAGGATTTTATTCACCTCATTTATTGGAGATCTACGTGAACTTCTGTGGGTGGCATTTCAAAACAATGTGCTCAGACCTCAAGGTAGCTTTCATTTGTGGTCTTTGCCTCCCACAGAACTTCAGAAATGGGTGAAATGGGTGAAAAAATGTCTGAAGTGCTCTGATATTGAGGGAAATACAAAGATTGACAAGGTGCATTTGTACCTGTAGAGCCCCAACATTCTCCCATCAGTCCTCTGGACTTGCTCTCTGTTGTGATTTTCAGAATTGGGACTCATTTTTTAACTGCCAGTGCAATGTTTTCACCACCTCAGACACTCCATAATTCTTCCTTTTCAGAACAGTTTATTAAAATGATGGAAAACAGTCAAACACTTCCCATCTTCTGACTCTGCATAGGGAAAAACTATTAATATTTGATGCTAATCTTTCTGCAGGAGACCAAACACAATTCTCTGCAAAGTGGAATAAAATACGGCACGGCTGAGCCTGCAGAGGAAATGCCCAGAATTTGGTGTGCAATTGTCATTATTTTTAATAATTTGCTAAATTGCATGATCACTATTCTGAATAACAAACCTGAATGCTCCATACATTATTTTTTGATGCAAAATATGACGTCTGCTGGCCTTTTTTCATGAATTTTTTCATAATTCCCATGGCAAAATCATCCCAACTCCTCAGCCCAGCCCTTGGAGATTCAGAGATAAAAAGAAAGTGTCAGCTTTCCCCTAAACAAGGCAGATTTTATTGCCCCTCTAACCAAGCCATGAGGGTGGGTTGTAGCATGAAACTCGGCACTAAAATCTCCATCACTGCATTTTGTTTTCTATTATTGGCCTCACTGGTGGTAAGTTCATGGAGGATTGGTTTTTATGTGAGACAGAAATAAAAATGGGGGGGGAAGAAGCCACTGGAGCAGTGTTCTTGCATGTAAAGGTAGAATTTTAAGAGCCCTCTTGGTACAGATAGACACAGGATTATTGCTAAGTTAAAGGGGAAAAAAAGCAGCAGAGCATCTAATCTGGATGCCATAGGATCTCTGATTATAATAAAAATATCTGATAAAAATATCTGACTGTTAAATCCTAAATTTCTTTTCATGTGATTTGTAATAATTTCAGCTGAAATTTCCAGTGTAAAACCCAAGGCTGGTTCATGGTTGCATAGAGAATGCATTTAAAAAGGGTTAATAAAATGCTCAGTATTTTTCAGATTTTTTGCAGAAGACAAAAACTATTGGCTGCTGTAATAGTGGGATTTATATCTGTAAATCTGTATAATACATGGAGAGCTCTATAGCAAGCATATCAAATAATTACTGATCTCAGAATACTGCAAAAAAAGAAAATCCCCATTTTTAGGATTAAATGTAGCATTTATTACTAAAACCAGTTTAGGATTTATTTAAAACCAATAAGTCAGCAGAATCACAGAATCATGGGATGGTTTGGGCTGGAAAGGGACCTTGAAGCTCCTCTGGTTCCACCCCTGCCATGGACAGGGACACTCTCCATAGCCCAGGTAGCTCAGAGCTCCAGCCAACCTGGCCTGGAACACTTTTAGCCAAAATTTCTGGATTTTTCTCCAAACAGAACTCCTGGGTGTGTTTCACTGTCCTGAATCCAGAGTGGCTGAGTGCTGCCTCCAGCATCTCACCCTCCCAGCTCCCACCTTGTAGCTGTCCCCCACTTGGCTGTAATAATGCAACCCCGCTAAGCTGTTAAATAAGAAACCACAGAGCACTAAAAATATTGAAAATTCTGCTTTTTCAGCCTCCTTGGCTGCTCCTTATGGGCCTTCAAGTATACCTGGGTTGCCTCTTGCATTTCTTTGTGCTCTGGCAGCCAGATCCTTCTGCTCCCCCTCTCGGCTCCGTGCGCTGCCGAGATCAAACCCGAGCTGATTCCAGCTCCTGACAGGCTCCAGGCACCAGAGGAGCAGCAGAACCTCTCTCTTCTTGTGGCTTTGTTTCCCCAAGTTGTCAATTAGCAGGAGGGAAAGTGTCACTCTCACCAGCACCGTGCCCAGATTATTTTGGGTTGGTTTTTTTTTTTTTTTTTTTGGGAGCGTCGTTTGTCAAAGTGTCGCTCGTGGAAGCTTGCTGGGGGTTTTTATGTCTCTGGAAATGTGCTTAAAGGATGTTCTTTCATTATCTGGTGTTCGTTTAGACCAAGTGCTTTTGAAGTGATGTTGTTAGGCTTTGGAAATTTCTGAAGTTGACAACAATAAAGAAGGCTGGGAAGTTGAAATTCTTTGGTTTCAACAACAATGTTCTTCCCCCCCCACCACCCCCTTGTTGTTAAAATCTGTGACTTAGCATTTAAAAAAGAAGAAAAGAAAAGACAGGAGAAGTTTTCCCAGTTTTTATGTTTTTCACATACTACAAGCAAACTTTTCTCCTTCGTTTGCACCTCTTGGTGCTGCTCCCTGCTCGTGGCCTCATCCCTCCCATCCTGCTGAGGAGCTGCAGGGATTTAGGGATGTAGGGAGCCCTTGGCATTCAGGAATGTAGAGTTTGGGATTTTGGCAGGACCTGGGCTGTCCCTCCTTATCTCTCTTCTCATGCTGGAGCATATCCAGGGAAGGAAGTGGAGCTGGGAAGGGTTTTGAGCCCCAGGAGGGGCTGAGGGAGCTTGGAAGGGGCTCAGCCTGGAGAAAAGGGGGATCAGGGGGGACCTTGTGGCTCTGCACAGCTCCTGACAGGAGGGGACAGCCAGGGGGTCGGGCTGTGCTCCAGGGAACAGGGACAGGAGGAGAGGGAATGACCTCAGGCTGGGCCAGGGCAGGCTCAGGGTGGATATTTGGCAAAATTATTCATGGGAAGGGTTGTAAAGCATTGGAAGGGCAGTGGTGGAGTCCCCATCCGTGGAATTGTCCAGTCCCCATCCCTGGAATTGTCCAGTCCCCATCCTGGAGTTGTTCAGAAGATCTGTGGATGTGGCACTCAGGGACAGGATTCAGTGGGAGTGTGGTGGTGGTGCTGGGTCCTGGTTGGACCTGATGATTTTAAGTCTTTTTCAACATTACCAAGTCTAGAATTCCACGTTTTCCTGGCCCATCTCTTCCAGTAGGATGGCAATAACCTTGGATTGTCCCTGCAGGTGGAACCCCTGGGTTACCTTGTGCTCCAAGCTTGTTTTGTTCCATGTGGCCTGCTCAAATTAAATATTTATTAGGTATAAATATTATAAAAGTAAAGTAAATAAGAACAGAAGTGTGATCCTTGCAGGAGAGGCGCTGAGGGGCTCACGTTGCTTTTTCTCTTCATGTAAAACATTTCCTGCTGCTGTTTGATTGGAAAATTCTGTGGATTTCCTGCAGCACAATTACGTTTGCAGCTGCAGCAGATACTCAGTGCTGCCTCTGGTGAGCACCTCAAGATGCTCCCATACTTGTTTTGTACTAAGAACATCTGTAAGATGTTCTCATACTCATTTTGTAATAAGTCCACAGCTGCTACTTTTACTTTTCAAGGATACTGAAAACAAGTGAGGGCTTTCAGGGTTTTTTTATATTAAAAAAAAAAAAAAGTGTTTAAAATTATAAAAAATCAGGCTGCAGGAAAACAAACTTTTATTTTGTCCTCATTCTTAAAGAGGACATTCTTAATTACCCAGATTTTCAGAATGTAGTGTTTTTAACCTTGCTGCTGCATTTGTGTTTATTTTATTTTATTTTATTTTATTTTATTTTATTTTCAGATTTGGTCTTACAAGCTACTTTATTGAGGGATTTCCATTATTATTTAAAGTTTTGTCAAAAAAATTAAGGAAGCAGACTGCTTATATCTATCCTACACAGGTGAACATATGTGACTACAGGGCATGTAGATGAAGCATAAATATAAATAAATATAAATAAACCCAAGTCTGAATAAAACCAATCTCTGAATGTGGTGACTTTTTACAGAGTCTCTATAGCATGAATATTCTATCCTTGAATGATGTAGGAATTAATAATAAAATATATTATATTTTATATAATACACATTATATATTTTTTTCATTTACAAAGAAAAGAAATGAGAGAGAAGAAAGAGGAAGGAAAAATAAAAAGTGAGATTTTTTTTATTTAGTACCCAAATATTTTCTTTTGACATAATCAGTTCTGCAGGATATGGAAATTTTTGTCTGCACATGTAAATATTTATCCTAACAAACACATCCTCCATAGGTTGACGCTATAGATGAGTGTGAAGGCCACTCACACTCAGCTGAAAATATTTCCAGCAGCTGAAAATATTTCCTTTCTCAGGTGCTCTTTCTACACCAGAACAACAGAAAAATTAAAGTTCTGATTTATTCCTCAGTATGGAATTTGAATGTTGAAAATATATAACCTGAAATTGGACATTTTCACTGCATTGTCATTATTTTAAAAGCTTCTTTTAGTTTTGCTCCCTCTTTATTTAAGGAAAAAACCCAACAACTTCATTTTGACCCATATATGCATTTGTATTTTCATAAATCTGCTTTATGGCACAGTGGGAAGTGAATTCCCTGTCTGACATCTAGAAGCAATAAATACAAAAATCTCACAGGATGTGGAGTATTCCAGCTTTTGTTATTCCCTTGCAAGGAAATACTGAGTAAAAGGAAAATCTGAATTACCTCTGCAGAGCTCTAATGGAAGACTCAATAAGAAGTGCATTAAAATGCATTGTAAGAGGCAAAAAGCCTGACCCAAAATTATTCTTGTAAGATATTAATGAGTGATGCTATTTTCTAGGTCCTGAGTATTTAAATCATGGAATTTCTGAAGTTGGAAGGGACTCAGAAAGGCTCTGGTGCATGGGACACTGCCAGTGACAGCCTGGTGACAACACTCACTTGTTGAATGGCAGGAAAGCAGAAAAAAGGGTGAAGAAATAGCCAAAATTCCAGTTTGGGGAAAGCCAGCACAAGAAGGGCTGAAGTGATGTCCAGGAATGAGAATGTTGGGCTGAGTTAAGTTTTGGGGGTACAGAGGAGAAACAGCAAACTCTGAGAAACAGCCAGGATAATCTCTTGCTGGAAAAGAAATGGAAATTCTCTCCTGGTAGGTTTATCTGTGTAATTCCAGAGGTTTCAGGGATGACCTGCCTGACAGAAATTCTGGGAAAATCCAGCTCCAAGGAATGCTGAGGAAGTGCTGCTACTGCTCAGTGTAGGATTTGCTTTTTGCTGCTCTTACTAAAACCTGTGTCTCTAGGTAAGAAAATGTTTACTTTCCATCTGGGATATGACAGTGAAAGAAGTGGGGTGGGATGTGAGATGAAAGGATATTTCCAAAGAAAAAGGGAAAAAAAGGGAAAAACCACCTTTGGATGTGCCCCAAGCCTGAGAGTGGCATAGGATTTATAAATCACTTAGGTCTGGGTAGTTTGAAATGATTTGGGGACAAGGGGATTGATGAGAGTTTGTTTATCTGTGCACCCTGAGTGCAGAAATTCACTTCTCTCTTTGGAATTCATTTAGGAACAAATATCACTAAGGAAGATTTTTACCTGCATCACTCTGAAGCAACAAATCATTTAATGCAAGCACTTGAAATGCGGTAATTACATGATTTAGAGCATTCTAAGTCATACTAAAAAAGAAAAATTCAGACCATGACAAGATTTTTAATGGTAGTGTTTAAATTTATCCTGATTTTGAGTTTTTCTTTAATTTTTATTGTTTGTGCAACCACACATTGCTCAAGTGCTGAATTTGATTTAAAACTGTACAAACATCTTCATTATTGCATTCCAGATCTCTCTGGTGCTTGCATTAAAAAACAAAAGAACAAAGTGAAGCCATCCCTGTGAACAAAAAAAAAAAAGTTATTTCAGCGAAGAGAGAATTTTATTTTGATTTCTGAGGTTATGCAAGAGCTCCAGGAGAAGTGGGACAAGGATAACAAGGAGGGGATCGATATCCAGAGTTCAAAGGTAGGCAGCTGATCAAAGGTTAAATACAAGAAAAGAAATTATTCCATTCAAGTTAAATATAGGACATTGTAACCCAAATAGGTGCTTGGCTTCAATTAAAACCCTTGGAAAAGGCTTTTGTGCTGAGGGGAAGTTCTCAAAGTCAGGCAAACTTTGTTTTTCTTGCTTGGAAAGATGTGTGGGAAGGGATTAGGCTCTCCAAAGGATGGGATATCTCCATTTTCCCTCCGAAATGGTTCTGGTTATAAAGGGCAGAGGGCAGAACTGATGGGATCCATTCAGGATTGCAGCGTGCAGAGGTGGCAAGGAAATATTTCCTGTTCTAATGTGTTTTGGTTTGAAAAGCCAGGTGTCTACTTAAGGAAGGCAGGAGCCTCTCTTTATATGGAAAATGTAAACTCCCTCCGAGTTATTATAGTTTTGAAATTAAGGGGCTCTCAGGCAGAGATACAGGAGTAGGAATAACAGTTCTTTACTAGGAAAATTAAAAGTACAAATGCAATAGTACAAACAAACCAAACCACTGCCAGAGTCAGAACATGCCCTGACCCCCTGTGGGTCAGGGTGGGGGCACAGTCCCATTCCGTGGGGGCTCAGCCCTCCTGCAGTGCCAGCTGTGGTTCNAGCTAAACCTGAGACATAATGTAGAGATGGAATAGCAGAGTCTGGAAAAGCCTTTTCTCCAGCCTGGTCACAGCTCAGAGCACTGAACAGAGCCAAAGGTGGCAGGAAAAATGGGAAAGGGAGAGCTGAGGGGGACGGGAGTGCAGTGGGAGAGGGATTTGGTGAAAGGAGTGGGAATATTGTGGAGGAAGCAGGTGCTGCCTGGATGGAAAACAACCAAATGCCTGTTCCAGCATCCCTGCACTGGAGCATGGCTGGGAATATTGGATAGCACAAAGTGGAGAGGTTGTGTATGCAGAGCAGGAAATTCTGTTTCCTTTTATTATTGAACATGAGAGAAATGTGGGAGGAACTCTGTGGATCATAACAGAGAGGAGAGGAGATTTTGTGGCTGTTGTCTTCAAGGGATGTCCAGAGTTGTGCTGTTCTGAGGAGAAGTGTTCTGAGGAGAAGTTCTCACAGAGAATATGAATTAAATATTTATCTGACAGTGTAAACAATGCTAAGAATTGCTTTTAATTTCTCATTAATCTGTTAAAAATAATAGCCAATATAATTAAATCTATTAGTGAAAGCAGTGACAAGAAGTTGGACTTGAAGCAGAGCCCAGTTCTTTGCAGGTTTCCCTTTGCTAACTTAATTCAAACACATCCCAGTTTGTAACTCACCAGTACATCCAAATTCAGGAGAAAATAACACAAACTTGCCAAGTTCTGTCATTTTTAGGCAGCAGCTCTTTTGCATTCCACCCAAATCCAAAACTCCTCAGTCCTAGACTTTTATCCAGTTATCAAAACCAAGATGCCAAGGCCAGGTTGGAGCACCCTGAGATAGTGGAAGTGAAACAAAAGGAGCTGTAAGTTCCCTCCCAGCCCAAACCATTCCACAATTGTTTGAAAACCAGCTATGAGGATATTTTTATCCATGTATGCAGGGCATTGGAAGCTCTTATGCCAGCTCCTGGGCACACCTGATTTAATTCCAGCTGCTGTGGCTGTGTCCCGATGAGGTGGTTTGGATTTTTGAATATTTTCTCTTTTACACAGAAGATTCTTCCAGCTGTTCCCATGCAGGTAAAGAAACCCACGGGTCTGGAGGGATCCTGCTGATCAGATCTTTGCTCTCCTCCAAGCCTGTGGTACTTTCAAGACTCAGTTAATAATGTTTTTAAGAGGTACTTTTTGGACATTCTGCTTAAATGCCATTTCCTTTGTCTTTCCTGTACTGGCTACTCGATGCAAATTTTATCCATTTTTAGAAAGAGCTGGGATATTTCAGTATCACCTGCTTTCTGGGCTGACCCTGAGTGTGGGGTTTATATCAAGGGGAGGAAATGGGGCTCTGCATCCACCTGAAAGGTCTCCTGAGATGATTAAAATGGACCCACTGGTCAGGGAACGTTTCTGAATCTCTTATTCCATAATTATTATAATGTGCATAATGCCTCATATGCATTAAACATTCAACTGAAATGACTCTGAATGTGAGAGCAACCATATAATAAAGGGACAAACCCCTTATTTTACATAATAGAATTTAAAATATTAATAATGTAACTAATATACATAGGGTATGTTTAAGTGTGTACACTTAACCATGCAGTTATGAATTATATATGTAAATATAGCACACAACAAATGTGTAATTAAACACTTAAACTTTCCACATGGGTTAATTTGAAGTTCACTGCATTGGATTAATTTTTAACATTTTACTTGCAAATCGCAAAAATTCATATTGCAATATATTTTTATTGGTTATTGAAAACACCACCAAGCTTGGCTGAATCCTTGGAATCACAGGAGATTGGTATTTCCAGGAAATGTAAAGAGAAACTTCCAACTCTGCGTCATTTATCAAGGACTTTTAGCTGAAAAAAACCCAGGAGTTCCTCAGCTGAGAGGACAAAAATTACAAAAGTGATTTTTCTGTGGGAAGGGGGAAAGAGGAAAGGAAAAAGGAGAAAGAGGAAAGGGAAAAAAAAGGCGAAAGGGAAAAAAAAGGGGAAACGGGAAAGGAGAAAGGAAAGAAAAATCCCCAAAGGTGCCAAACCTTCTTTTTTCCCATCCCACCACGCTCCAGCTGTGCTGCCAGATGTTGCCATCCAGCTGCTCCTTCCAGCTCCAAGGAAAAATCCAATTACCTGTGCATTTCTGGCACCTTCATTAGAACAAGCACAGCCAAGTGTGACAAGGTTTTATCTTTTCCATGAGTGGAATTGTAATTCCAGGGCCATCTGTGGCTCTTCAGTGCAGCAATATCTGCTCCTGTTCTACCCCATCCAGTCTGTCCCAAAATTTGGGTCCAGGCTGAGTCTTTTCAGTGCAGGGATCATTTGGGAATCCTTTGGAATGAGAGCTGATTTTCCATAATTTCCTGCCCACATCAATTAGTGGTGGTTTCCTTCTAAGCTGCCACAAGTGGGCATTTTTCTTCAGCTGTCAAACCTCAAGAATTCCAACAAAATTCCAGGAGTTCCAGAAAACGAAGCCCAGAAAAAAGAACTGGAATGCAGAAATTCGTGGCTCTCAGGGAAGACTTTTTGCCTTCAGTGAGGATTTTCTGGTGGGAAGTATGGCAGGATTGTGTCAGCAGGATGTTGTTATTTTACAAGTGCTAGAAAGTCAAACTGTGAGGAGAGGGAGAGTTAAAAAATCCCATCCCAGCATAAGCAGGATGTGGAATTCTGTTGGAAACTCCCCCACTGCTCAGGATGAAGGATTTTTATGGGATTTCCATTTTCCAGCTGGGGCTGGATCCAGGGTCTCTGTGGGGTGGGACGGAGTCCAAGGGGGCAACCCCAGGGGTGGCCAAGAGAGTTTGAAGCTGGGATTTCTCAGCCTGGGTGAGTTCCTCAGGAATTCTGTCCAGTAAAACCTTCCCCTGGGGCTGAAACAGGGGATTCAGTCGATGTGCTGGGACTCTGAATGCTGGAAAACTGACAAAAATGAGGTTCCCCAAATAAATAAGGAAAAAAATCTTTTTATTTGGGAAGATCTCAAAGCTGAAAAGAAATTACTGATAGGGTTCCCCAAATAAATAAGGAAAAATTGGGTTTTTGGAAGGGTCTCAAAGCTGAAAAAAAAAAAAAAGGCCAATAACAAGGTTCCCCAAATAAATAAGGAAAAAATGAGTTTTTCTGAAGCCTTTGGCTGTCCCTGATGTTTCCAGTGTCAGATGGGAGGGTGCAAAATGGTAAGACGAAGTGAGAGGGAGTGGGCTGAAGGTTCTGTACCCCCTCACCCCTCTCTGGACACATCTGAATCAGCTCTGAGAGAAACAGAGAATTCTTATTCATCAAAATATAAAGAATAAAATTATTCCTAAATGAGCATTTTCTTTGCCAACTTCATTGTCATATCACAGTGAAATTTCAATAAATTCACCCCCTATAATTGCATTAATCCACCTATGGGATGTTGGTTATTGAGTTTGTACCCCAAAATTTTAAAGCAAAGAGCAATCCTTAAATGTAAAGCACAGTCACTGGAGATTGCCACTGCCTCCTGCAGCATTTATTCCCATCAAATTTAATTGTAAATCTGTTTTCCCAGTCTCTTTAGTTCATATGCTGCACTCTTGGGATAAAAAGAGGCTTTAATGTGAATTATTATTATGGTAAACACACAACAACAACATTTCCTTCAGTGAAATAAATAGAGACCAACATTCATTAATTAACCTTAAAATTTCAGGTTTATTTTTACAACTTCAAGTTAAAACACAGGGCACACAAATCTGGCTGAAGTCATACAACCCCCCCCCAACTTCAAATTATTTTTTCAAGTATCTGAGTATTTTATAGACCAACATCTTGAAACATTATTTCATGCTAAATCAGTCATCTGAAAACATTTCCTTCTACTTTATCTGACCTTAAATTCTCCATAATAATGACCTGCATGGGTATAATTAAGATGGAAGTTAAATATAGGCAAAATTACAGCTTCAAATCCACTTTGGTAACATTAACTGCATCTTTTTTTACAAAATTAATCACATATGAAGTCAGACAGGAATTCTACTCTAAAAAACAGAGTTTTTCCCTTTGGTTCTCACTTTGAAAGATGAACTTTATCCTAAAGTGGCACTGCTGGCTCGTGGCTGCTTTGTACACCAACACCTGGCTGTGAACTGACTGTAGTGCTGTGTTGGGAAGGGAAAATCATTCCAAGGTGACAAAAAAGCACTTTGAAAATTGAAAAATGGTTTTTAAAATTGGAGAAAATGCCGAGGCGTGGCTGATTTTATTTTCCTTCCTAGCTCCATTGCAGGGTGTAGTTCTGGCCCAGTTGCAGCTGGAGGTTGGTGATTTCCAGGAGCTGGGAATAAAACACACAAAATGCACATTTAGTAACTGAGCCCTAAAGATCCACGGTGTTTTCTGTGTTCCAGGGAGAAAGTGATTTCTTGTTTTAAACTGCAAGAATTTATTTCCCTTTTTTTATTTACATTTGTGTTTACATCACTACAAAGAGAGTTTAACCAGCACAGATTTGGGAGAGTCTGACCATAACTCTCTGATCCCTTCCTTCACCCACAGGCTCTTTTAGAGCTGAAGTTCCTTTTGTTTTAAAAATAAAGGAATTTTTTAAAGTAGAAAAACTTGGAATACATTGCAATTCAACAGTACATATGAATTTTTTTCCATCAAAAAGTCAATAGCAGAATCTCAGAGAGTGCTCAGAGAAGCTTTTCCTCCTGTCACATCTCCCAGATTGTAAGGAAGCTGTTAGGGAACAAAATCCACTGCCAGAAGTGGCATTAAATGGTACTAAAGAATCATTACCTGATGGCAGCTTGTGCCTCTTTCTGAAATATGGCTTATTTTAAATATGGTAAATAGATGTATAGTTTAAATATGGCAGATATATGCATATTTAAATATGGTAAATATTTTAAATATACCAATATAACAATTCTAAATATGCTAAATATATAGATATTTTAAATATGGTAAACATACAAATATGTAAATATGGTAAATATTTTATATATGCTAAATATACAAATATTTAAAATATGGCAAGTAAAATATTTTAAATATGGTAAATATATAAGTATTTTAAATAGGCTAATACAAAAAATTTATATTATAAATATATATTTTTTTTAAATATGGTAAATGAAAATATTTTAAATGTGGTAAATGTATAAATATTTTAAATATAGTAAATACAGCATTATTTTAAATATGGTATCCCAGCTGAATCTCCAGAGGTTTAAGAGCACAAATGCAGGTTTTTAACCCTTCAAGCAGCATCTCACCTTGGTGTTGTTATAGGCAAACTGGTGGGCTGATGAGATTGGTGCCCCGTTCTGTGCCACTGTCACCTGAGTGACATTGCTGGGCACCCCCAGGACCTTGATGTCAGTGAACATGAGGTTGTTTGGGTCCGTGTAATTCTGATGTGTAACTGTGATCTGCAGAACATTCTGGAAGGAAGAGGGGAAGGCAGATATCAGAGGTTGGGATTAGGCTGGTACAAATCCAGAGCAGCTGTGGCTGCCCCTGGCTCCCTGGCAGTGCCCAAGGCCAGCCTGGAGCAGCTGGGACAGTGGAAGGTGTCCCTGCCTTGGAATGAGATGATTTTTTGTCCCTCCCAACCCAAACCATTCTCTAATTCTCTGAAGTCCACTTCAGCTTTTCATTTGCTGTCCTCGCTCCAGGTTTGGGTTTTTTTCAATTTTTATTTCCTAATACCTGTGTGGTGTTATTTATTTTTCAGATACTGAAAGCTTTTCTCCACTTTGTTCACCTGGCCAAATCCTGGGCTCTGCTGTGCTTTAATTACCACTCAGCTGTGAAGAACAAGAAACTCTCAACCCCTGGATGGGCAGCAAGAGCTGCAGGACAAAGCCCTCCTTCCCTGCCCTGTGTCACCTTCCAGGTGCTGTGAGAGCTGCTCCAGGCTCTTCTCCTCCTGCTTTTTGCCCTCCCAGAACAGCTCCTGCCTCCCCATCCCCTCCCTCAGCACTCACAGCCCCCCCTCATTCAGTCACTGTGATTTTAAGTAGGTTTTGGATTTCTTTAGGATGTACCCAAAAGTGCTGTGACATAATTCCATGTATTTGGTGCTCAGAGGGCGAGTGTTCCTCATTGTTGGTTGATTCAAGACCTCTTTAATTAGGCTTTACCTTAGCAAGTTTTTGTAAGAGCAGGGAAAGGTGCTTTTATTTTATAATCTCCTTACAACTGCAAATATTGAGTGTTAGCAAAACAAACTCCCTTCCTTAGCAATTAACACCCTTTTATTTGACAAAGACAGAATTAGATGAGAAGAAAGAACAGTGTGGATAAAATTAGAAGACATTGTGGCACACTGGAAAATAATGAAATAAGAAAGTGTTTTCTCCTACAATAGAAAGAGCTTTTCTTTTAAGCCAAAAGTCCCTGTAATTAGAGCCTAATTTATTTCCAGATATTCCACTGGTTATGGAAATGAAATCTGACAATTGTACTTAAAAATACTCTTCAGATTCACTCCTAAATTCATTCTTAACACAATTTAATCACATTTCTTGTAACCTAATCATCTGTGAGCACAATTTAGTGTATGGTTGGGATATGTAGGCATTAGGAGGCCCCAAATCAAAATACCCATAGTTAAAAATATTAAAAAAAATCACCTGAAGTGACTATTAAATAAATATGAGCTAATGTGATTACCTGGTTAGCAGTAAATGATGTCAGCAGGTAAACACCATCTTCATATGCATCTGTTAAAAAGAAAGAATGAAAGAAATTGAATAACATGTCTTTTTTGGGCCACCTTATTTAACACATTATCAAAATTTCTGCTCAAGGATTGTGTCCACAGACAGCTTACAAATACAAGGGATGTATTTATATGTAAATAAAGAGAAGTTGTGCATTTCCAGAAGATGAATGCTATTAGACATAAAATACTTTCAGCGTATAAAAAGCTGAAATGAGGATAAAAGCAGAACATTTTAGGGGTAAGATATAAAAGCAGGCAAAGAAACAGCACTAGGGAGATCAGGGGAGTTTAGATGAGGACAAAAATGTTTGTGTTTGAAACATTGAAGAAATGAAGAGTCATTTCCCACATCCCCCTCCATTGCCAGGTGACAATTCCAGGTGACACCTGACGGTGGAGGGGTTTTAGCCTCTCTGAAGTCACTGCTGGTGTTTCCCCAGCTCTGGGATTCAGCTGTCACTGCCCCCAGAGCAGTGCTGATCCCTGGGCACTGGGGCTCCTGTCCTGCCATCCCACAGTCCTGGGAATGCCACCCTGGGAGATGCTCCATTCAAATTCCATTTATCATCAGCTTTCCCTAAATGTGGCCATCCTTTCTGGATTCCAGTGCTGACAGAGGGTGTGAAGCACCTCCAGATCCACCTCCAGCCTCCTGCAAACATCTCCCAGGTCACTGTGCAAGGCACATTTCCTGCATTCCTGGTGGGAATCTCTTTGTTATTACAAGGGTTGTGCACTCTGGATGGGGAGGAGAAATGCCAGCTCAGTCCCTCACCTGCAGACAATTTAAATTTAGCCATGTTGAGGAAATTAGTGAGAGCTCTCACATGATCTGTGGTTATGGTTCCCACAGGTTTGAGGAGGAATCTTTGTTACCTGCCTTTCCTCAGGCCCAGGGCACGAGTCCATTTATACAACATATTAATTCTGTAAATCACAGCGTGGTGTGGCTTCAGTCAGGAGGAATCATGTTTCTGTAATGTTGGTCTGCAGGTTTCATTTCAATTTTGCCTCTGAAGGTGAGTTCAGATCTGTCCCCCAGAAATGGCCTTGGCCAAGTCCATCCCTTCCCTCTGCTCCTCCTCGGGCACCCCAGAGTTTGTTCCCTCTCTCCCCAGTTCACATCCTTGGGTTTGGTTTTGTCTGCTTGAATTTGGGCTTTGAATGTCCCCGGGGATGGAGCCTCACTTGGCAGTATCCAACCATTCTCACAGCAAAAAAAAAAAGGGGTTTTAGGAAGGGAAAAAGGCCTGGACGTACCGATGCGAACCCCATCGTCCCAATAAAGGTGTCCTGCTGCAAGCAGAGAGTCATCCAGGGCCACCGTGAGTCCCATCGGGTTTTTCCGGCTGTGGAAAACACAATTTTCTCTCAATTCCCTCAGCTAACCACATTCCATATTCCCCAAATGGTAATTTCTTTCCAGAAAAGTCGTGTACCACCCAACTGACCTCCCACAGCCATCTTCCCATCCCATACTACTAAAGACCATTAGGAAAAAAACAAAAAACCACCAAAAAGCCAAATTAAATTTAAATTCTTCACTTCTTCCTACCTGTAAGCAGTTGTGTTAGCAGGTCTTTGCCAGGGCAGGATGTATCCACCTCGGATGTGCAGGTTGATGTGCTCCAAAGGAGCAGACAGATTTTGGAATTGTTTCCTAAAGCCAGTATCTGTATTCTATGTACCCAAAAAAAAAAAAAAAATTTTTTACAGGGTTTTCCTTCAGAACAAAATGTAGTATTTCTCTAGACAGGTTAATTAGGAGTTGTTACTGCAGGAGTAACTGTTAATAAGAGAAACCCTGAAATTTTGGGTCTATAAAAGGCTGGCCTGACCATGGGTGATGGCAGCTGAACCAAAGGGGCCAAGCAGGTGAAACACAAACCTGTGATTAATGAAGGGAGTTTTGATCCTGCTCTTCCTATTTCCAAATCTTTTATTATTTCCCAGGAAAAATTATGCAGCTAAAACAGGTTTTTTCTTTCTTTATTAGAGCATTCCATTACAAAAACCTTCTGTGTATCATTTGAGGGTTACAAAAAGTGAAAAGAAGTCTAAATTAAAGGTATTAACTTCGCCTTTTCATTTATCATAAGTCTGGTCATGTTATTATACATTATTATAAAGGAATTGAGGATTTTTATTATTTCTTTTTATGTTTGTAAGAACTTACATTAAATGCAAATTAGGCAGGAGAGTGTTCCCACCCTCCTGCCACACTCAGCACTGTGAAAAAACCAGAAAATACAAGTTTTAAAATACAATTTTTTTAGGATGACTTACTGTGTGGTAATCATACCAGCGGGCATCGGGGAAATAAGCCCTCACACTCCGCTCATTCTGCAATTAAACACACAAATTTTAGGCACCTCACATCAAAAAGTGAAGCTTAGTTGGACTGACTTTCAGTAATAAATAAGCTTAAAAGCTCACCTCTTTCATCACAGGGCTGATGAGCAGGGCAGGACCCCAGAGGAACTGCTCGTCGATGTCCCACGTGGTCCTGTCTCCCACAAACCTGTCAGGAAGAGACAGCCAGAGCTGAGCTTGCCCAAAGAATTCCTCCTTGAAGACCCTTCTGTCAGTAATTTCACCTACTCTTTCCAGTATCTGTTTCCTCATTATTGCTGTTAATAATTCAGAGATCAATTAATGGCTGTACAAAGATCCTGATGTGACACTCATTAGAGAAATGCAAGTTAGTGCTTAGCTTTAGGGGTTTTGGTCAATTTCTTTGCTTTTGCTTTTCAGTACATTGGGACAACAAAACTCTGAAGGTCTTATGATGCTTATTTATAGTAATAAAATCTTGGACAGACTGGGACAGACTTTTAAATTTGTTTTCTGAGCTTCTTTGTAAAAAGCAAATCACTACATGGAAAAAACTCCGTTTTTCCCAGCCAAGACTTGGGTTTTTTTAATTGAAGGGGGAAATGCTGTAACAAAGAGAGAACTCTGTTGTTAGGGGGTCACAACCAGAGGAGTTTTGTGGGAATTCTTGGTGGGGAGAGCGGGAGAACTGCACTTACTCATGGAGAACGGGGCGGACCACGGTGCTGCCATGGGCGTGGGCGTCGTACAGCAAGGTGTAGAGGTAAGGTAACAGGGTGTATCTTATGTTCAGCACGTCCCTGGACATCTCTTTAAATTTGTCATCCCAGGAAGCAGGATCTTGCCTCTGAAAGAGAAGAGAGTGTTGTTAGAGAAGCTGGGTTGGATTGCATGAGAAGGCTAAAAAAACCAAATCCACGCAGCAAAACAAACCAAGGAAATTTCCTCTCTGAAGCAGAGCATCTTCATTTGTTTATTCTTCACCTCAGGAGCAAGTGAAAACTGTGGCTGTCACTGTCAGCCCCAAGAGGGGAACTAGAAAGAGGAAAGCTGATAAAAACCCAGGGGAAATCCTGGAAAAAATGTTTAATGCAAAGTGTCCCCAAGGCGTGACACGTCCCAGGGAACATCACCCAGCAGCCCTCTGCTCACAGCAAGAGTCTGAGGCACCAAGGACTGGTGTCAGGAGAGCCTCAAGTCTTTATTAAATGTAGGGAACAATACCCTGGCAAATTGGGCAGGACTGGAAGCACCACGATAACCCTGAATCTGCATTTTGAAGGCTTTCAGGGCCTGTGGAAGGTGTGTGCTGTGTGATAAAGCAGCTGGCTTTGAAAAGGAGACTTTAATCCATTCGATATTTGCCATCTAAATAGCTCCACTCTGCTACACCTGAAGCTTTCCCTGGAACACAAGTGCTGTTTCCCCTTTTTTCACTTTCCCAGTTATCTTGTTTTACAGCTTTCTCCACTCCACTCCTTAGCCTACATTTAGGCAATTATTTCCCTTTCAGCAGAAACACAATATCTGATGGTGGCAAACATGCAGAGCACAGAAATTCCTGAGTCTCACTCCAGCATCTTATTACACTGCCCCATTTTCTCATTTGTTGTATAATTATGGGCAATTAGGGCTGAGAACACCGAGGTCAGTTCTGTTTCTTGAAGTGTGTTTGCCATAAAATCTCCATTTTATCTCTGCTGTAGCTCACTGAAACCCAAATGGCATAATAAAATGGGAAAATTTGTAGAGGGAAAGATATGTAGAGTTTAATTCAGTGAAAGGAAACTTCGAACAGGCTTCCTTCAAGTGTCCAAATCCCCGAGCAGTTTCTCTGTGGGTACAAAACCTCCCAGGTGATGGAGAGGCTCACAGCAGAGCCAGCATAGAAATGATGACAGTTTTCATTTGATAAAGAGCCAAAAGTGTTCTGGTTTTCTCCATTTTTTTCAGAATGTATTGTTTTTTTTGAGCCAGGGCAGTTGTGCGTTGTTCTGGCTGGTTTTGCCTGTGTGTTGCAAAGGCCCAGCTGCTAAGAACTATTAAAAAATTGCAACTCACCCGTGTTCCTTTCTCGTTGTGATTCCTCGAATATGGGTAAAATGCACCCAGCTGCATCCAGCGGACACACATCTCATACTGTGCATCTTTGAAGAAGCCACAGATATCAGCTCCTGTCTGAAATTTTCAGAATAACCCAAATGAAAAACTGTATTATCATGTACAGCATCACAGTAATTAAATAGAAGTTAATAACTCATTAGCTTACATAAGATATTCCGAAGAGACTGAACTCCATCATGCCTGAAAAGAGAAATAAATTGGAGTTACTCGCTGGGTTTTTTTTACTTTATGGTTACATAGACAGTGTTTATTACACTACTGATTCAGAAAAGAAAAAACCAAATCCAAGCCCCACAATTTCTCTAATGTGTGGTGTGTTCCTGCTACAGGAGGAGATGGGATGTGGGTGGACAGCAGCAAAGAAAAAAAATGAGTGGCAGGACACAGGGCATGGAAGGGTCTGGTCCCAAGGGAATTAAAGGAGTTCCCAGCACCTGGTCCAGAAGGAAGTAAGAAAAAGTGAAAAAGGAATTGACCACAAATTCTGGTTGCTGAACAAGTTTTTTCAGCTAAAAATCACAGGAATACAAAAAGCAAGGAGGTGAAGGAGAAGCAAAGCCAGGTTGGATAATGCTTGGAGGAGCCTGGTGTGTGGACGGTGTCCCTGCATGGCAGGAGCAGAACTGGATTTAGGGCTTTAAGGTCCCTCCCAACCCAAACCAATCCGTGATTTGGTGATGGCAGGCATGCAGACCCTTTCCCTGGCACGTACCAATAATGGATTTGTGCAGCTGGTCCCAGGCTGCCGTGTTGTCCCCCAGCCAGTGCCCCACCCATCTCCCGCTGCTGGGGAACGTGGAGCGGCTGATGACGATCCCGCGCTCCTTGGTGGCACCTTGCAAAGCCCTGCATTGGGAACAGGCACAGGAACAAGTTACAGGAGAAATACTGCACGAGAATTTACTGCAGAAGAGCCTCTGAAAAGAAATAATTGGGTTTGTATTATCCCAGTGAAGGGCTACATCATAAACATCCAGTCCCTTCATGCTTTTTGTGGCAATTCAATGTGATCCAGACACAATCCCAGCAAAGCTGGCCAACCTGCAGCTGCAAAGGGAACTGGCAAACATGAAGGATTAAAAAGGGGTTTTCCAGCTCAGGATAACTCCTCTGTGGGAAAATAGGAATGTGGCAAAACTTTTCTAAGCCCATTTTCTAGGTGCTCCACAATGTGTGCGAGGGCATGTCATTCCTTCTTAAAGTACCCAAAAACTTGAAGCAACAGTTGGAAATAATTTAGCAAAAATCAAACCAAAAGGCTCACAAGAGTGAAAACAGAGGTAGCAGGAATATTGGACCTCTCAGGATAAGTTTAGTTGACTAAAAGGTGCAGAATTTAAAAAAAAAAAAAAAGAGTCAGGGATTTTTAGTCCCTTCTGAAAGACCAAGGTGACAGGATATCAATATGAATATTAGTCAGAAAATCACCCTGATTAAATCCCACTGTTCTCTGAGAGCCCCATAATTGCTTAAACTGCTGCTTCAATAAGGCACTATTTGCTTATTTTTCTATAGGATTTGCAGCTTTAGTGACACCATAATTACAGCAAGGATACACAAGTCACTTAAATTACCACAGCAATTAAACCACACTAATGTGCCACAATTATTTCCTCCAAGACAAACAGTAACTTTCCTAGGATCCTTTATTCCTTTGTAACATATTGTCCAACACTTTAATTCTCTTCTTGCTTTCTCTGTGTCAATAATGCTTTGGAAGTGGCAGCTAAAATTCCAAAACTGAAGACAGCAAATGCCACGTGTAGAATTGCTCAGGGATGAGCAGGACCTGAGTGTTCTGTGCCTCAGGCCTGCAGCTCCATAGCTCTATCCATGAAAAACAATTATTCAGGTCACAAAGGCTGCATTTACCTCCAAACAGCTCCTGTATTCACTAATAAGGACTCTGGCTATGCAAAAACCTCGTTACAAAAGAACAGCATCAAGGCAATATCCCGAAGTTCCTGTGTCTAATGGATGGAGGACTGAAATGACACCAGGTTACATAAAATACTGATGTTCACTTCTCAGTTACAGTCTTTTCTGAGTTTTGTGTGCAAATAATCTTGCTGTTTGGATGGTTTAGTATCAAAATAAATTATTGCATTTCTTCAGTTTCACAAGTACCCCTTCAGTTACTGCCAAAAAATAAATTTGGGACTGAAATATATGTATACATATATATTTTGTAGATAACATTTGCTATAAATTTCCAGTGGGAGAGTATCTGTGTGAGCTGTGAGATTTATTGTAGTGATTTCTGTTGCAGTGCCTCACAAAACAGAGGAAAACAGTTCATATTTAAAGCACACAAACGATGGTGATATTCCTTTTCCTATCAAATTCTTGTCTACTCCACTGGCTGTGCACAACAAGGTCTTGGCAGGGGTGGCTGTGGTGAGAAACTTCTGGAGCTTCCTTGTTTCTGATAGAGCCAAGAGAGACCTGCCCCTGGCTGAGCCCATCAGCAGCACTGAGTGACTTTGGGATAACAGGAATAAGAAAGTGAAAATGTAGCTCCCAACAGCAGCTGGAGCTGTTCAAACGTCAGGCCCGAAGCATGAGCAGCGTGAGGAGGGCAAGCAAGCAAGGAGGATGAAACTTCATCATTTGAAGCCATTAATTGGACAGTTAAGTCCTACATGCAAATGGACTAAAACTTATAAAAATGTGAGATCTCATGACCAAACCCTCTTTTGCTCCCATCTTGGAGCCATCTGGGTACAGCCATGGCTCTGGTCCTGCCAGGGTGTGGCCTTTGAAGGCACTTGAATAAATATCCACTTTTATTACTCCTAACTCCATCTAGCCTCTGTTCCAGCTCCTTGAGGCATCAGAACATATCCTGGAGGCAGCATGGAACAGGCAAAGCACTTACAGCAGGCTGGGTCTGGCTTGGGACCATCCGTAAAGGCTGTGGACATCGTAGTGTCTGGCTGGGGTCCCGTCTGGGAGGTAGTGTAGACCTTCCATGCATGGAGTTTTGTGGATTAATCCTGTTGACCTATATCCCAAATCTTGTGCAAAGGGAAGAAATATATTTTTTATTATTATTAATAATCATGTATTAATCATTTGAGTTACTTTTCTTAATTTTCATAATCTGTTAGGCATTCAGTCTCTTTATACTGTCATTTATTTATAATTCTAAAAATAGCATTTTCAAAATGGAATCTTTCCAATATTCCTATGCAGGTATCTGAGCCTGTGAATGTTTTAATAGTTCAGTTAGAGATGCTCTTACTACAGAGGCTCAAAGAATAAACAGAGTATATCAGAAAATATTTCAAATCTTTTTGAACACTGTCACACTAATCACATAAACAGAAAAACGGATGTGGTGGGGGTATGATCTGTGTATCTGAATATTAATTTCCTGGAAATTCGTGAGAAATCACTCATGAAACCTGAATACAACAGTAAGCAGTGAGAGTATGCTAATAAACCATTAATAAATAATTCCTAATTAGTACTACTTTACACCAGTACTTCAGGAAAGCCAAGCTAAGAAAGTGAAGCATTTCAAGCATTTGACTGCTCACATAAATGGTAATGAGAGGAGACACATAGATATTTTCTAAATATTTAATTAATTGCATTATTCATCTGAGAAAAGTGCAAAACAGAGAGCTCAATTCTCTGGCATGCCTCAAGCAAAGCACTTAGACACAAAATAGGGACCAAAATCCATATGCAGTGAGGAGCTGGAAAGAACTTTACTTTTACAAAGTGCTGCACAGCTCCTGCTGAAATATCTGGGCTTGCAGTGTGCCCATAATCTCAGGAATAAAGGGCCACGTTCAGTGAGGATCTGTGGGTTTATAAATCCATCTCCATTTTGGCTTTTATGCCCCATATACCAGATCAGAATTTATGTAGGAACCAGAAAAACCTAAAACTCTTTTAAGGAAGAATCAGACTTACGAGGCATGTAGGGGGGATTATTTAGGAGGTCGTTCCTGCAGCCACCCATGGCGCCATTCATAAAAGCTGCTGGTTCATTCATGTCCTAAAAACACAGAGCAAAACCCCTTAGTTTGCTACAGAACACCATAAATTCTGAATTACACACAAACAGCATTGCAGCGTTCCTCAGGAGCCTCTGTTGGACATCCCATATTCCATAAAGGGGCTGACAAAAAGGCAGGAAAATGTTTTTTCCATGAGGGCATGGAATGACAGAAAAAGGGGGATGGTTCTGAGCTGAAGGGGGACAAGATTAGATGGGGTATTCGGAAATAATTGTTCCCTGTGAGGGTGGGCAGGCCCTGGCACAGGGTGCCCAGAGAAGCTGTGGCTGCCCTGAATCCCTGGAAGTGTCCAAGGCCAGGTTGAATATTGGGGCTTGGAGCAAGTGGAAGGTTGCTTGCACATGGCAGGGAATGGGAATAGAAGATTTTTAAGATCTCTTCCAACCCAGACTATTCTGTGATTCAGCAATTCTTTGTTTCAAAGGAACAACTTCCAAGGCCACCAAGTCCAGCATTTCCTTAATGGGAATTTAGCATGGGATACTTCTGCCAGAGCAGTGCAGATACTGGGAATCAGGAATTGGGGCCCTCTCCACCAGTGTTGGGCAGAGAAAAAAAATCCAGAAATCAGGTGCATCTCCACACTTACAGTCCACAGGCCATCAAACTTGAGGCTTTTTGAGGGGTCGGGATTGTTGTAGACCTCCAGGATTTCCCTCTTGTACCACTCCAGTGTGGAATTGCGGAAGAAGTCTGGGAAAGCACAATGGGATACGTAGTTCTGTAAAAACAGAAAGAAAACAACACAGATAAGGGGGACTGAAGGTATTCCACAGTTAAAACTCTGGGATTTAAAAAAATAATAATTAAAAGACAACAAAAAATTATTGCTTGTTCACTAAAGTTTTTGGCTTTTAGGAAGGCTTAACCAGTTTCTGCACTTTATTCCTTCCATGAGATTTATCAATGATTTTGCTGCTATTTTAATTGATTAATGTCTATATTTGAGTCCAGAACCAAACCATGTCAGTATTTACCTCTACTTGGTCTTCATGAGGCAGTGATTCATTGATTTGGACATTGGGGAGAAACGACCAGACCTAATAGGACAAAGAATATTTTAAATAATCAAGCCACACTAAACACAAACTGAGCATCAACAACACACTATCCCTGGACAGTACCTTGGAATATAAAATTTCTTTGGTATCAGGCCATTGTACGAAGACATCATCGGCAACACCTCTGGTGAAGGCAGGATAATCGGTTTCATTCCCAGAAATAGCTGGATCCTACAATTAGAAACACTTTTACCCTTAAGCTCAAAACTCACGTTGAAGATATTTTCCATTTTGTGATGATGTATTGGAATTTAAAAATGATATTCCAAACTGACCAGGATAATTATAAATCTCATTCCTTCTGCTTTGATTTTGTTGATCAGAGCTGGTAATCCTGCAAAACGTGGGGAAAGGGTGAAGTCCAGATTCCTTTCCATGTAGTCAATATCTACATATTGGACATCCTGCAGTTAAAAAAAAACAAAAAAAACCCAATTAATTTTAAATTATTTTCTCCTCCTTTTTGCAAAATATTGAAAATAAGTAAAATATGGAACTTTCGATGTGTAAAATTGGAAGCAGTGGTAACTTCAGGCTGAAGTTGTTAAATGAATATTACACAATCTATGAGCAAGTCCAAACTAAAATAAACCTTTCACTGCTGCATCTAAACTGAGGGGAGAAATTGATGTAGAACCGAGAAAAAAATTGATTTGTCTGTACATATGTACACAGAAACTGCACTTATATTTCCATAGCTATGAGGAAACAGTGGGAATAGCTGTTCTCTGTTGAAACATTGATATTATTATATTTAAAATGAATCCACATTCAACTCATAACATAATTTTGTTAGTTCTAGGTGCTATTCCTACTATCCCAACAACAACCTGGGCTAAATCACAGCTGACTTGACACAGAGCATTATGGCAATGAAATTATGCTGCTTCATTCTTCTCCCTGCTGGTTTTTCTTAATCACTGCTCCTTCCTTCATTCTTTGGTGTGAATAATTAAGAAAATTAAGCAGCTTTTAACACAGCCCAGAGTCCATGGCACAAAACCTGCTCTTCTCTACTGCAGTGGGGTTTTTTTTGGTTGGTTACTGCTTTAGTGTTTAAATGGATTTAGCCAATGCTACGAAGCCAAAAGCTCAAATGTTGTTTGCTCCCGACGTACGTGGGGAATCCGAGCCGCCTTCATTTCCTCCACGACCTGGGCGACCTCTGAGTCGTTGGCGTAGCCGTAGCGGCACAGCTGGAATCCCAAGGACCAGTAGGGTGGCATGACTGGGCGCCCAATCAGCTGAAAAGAGGAGAGGATGCTGGTGGTGAGGCGGGGAAGAGAAACCAAACCAACCACCCAAAGCCCAGAAGCAGTCAGGCTCCTACCTCAGTGTATTCCTGAACCACGAGTTCGGGGGTCGGGCCCAAAACCATGTAGAAGTCGAGGATTCCTCCGATGGTGCGGTAGGTCAGGGCAGGGGTGGGCTGGAAAGTCACATCTGGAAGTGGAGGGAAGGAAGTGAGAAAAGGAGGCCTGGTTTTGCCACCGGTGCAAAACGCTGACTGTAAAAATGGAACATGTGGAGGAGGACGGAGAGAGACGATTTGCAAAGGTCTGGACAAGGGAGAATGGCTTCAAACTGACAGAGAGGAGGCTTAGGTGGGACATTGGGAAGAAATTCCTCCCTTTGAGGGGGGTGAGGTCTTGAGGTTGCCCAGAGAAGCTGTGGCTGCCCCTTGATCCCTGGAAGTGTCCAAGGCCAGGTTGGACGTGGTTTGGAGCAGCCTGGGACAGTGGGAGGTGCCCCTGAAGGAGGGTGGAAGAGGATGAGCTTTAATGCACTTTCCAACCCAGACCATTCCATGATTTTATGAGATGAAGTGAAGGTTTTCTTACCCATTGCATTGCTGTTTAGCAAGAGAACTCCATGGGCATTGCCATCTTCTTCAAGAGCCATATAAAATGGCTGAAAACCATAGGAATTCAACTTGTACTGCAAATAAAACAAAATACATTTTACTGGGGAAACATTGCAAATATTTGCTTATTAACATTTAGTAATAAATTTAATAAAAGATGAGACAATTGCCAAACATAGCAAATAAATTTTAAATTTATGCATCTAAACCCTACTTAACCACAAAACAGACCTGCAGAAGGTCACTTAGAGCTTCACAATTTGTCAGGCTTGTCCTGCTCAGGCAGGAAGGAAAGCAAAGGCATTGCTGCACTTAAATTTCACTAATGATAAGGTGCTTCCTCAGGACAGAACTTTCCCTTCTTTGCAAACAGACCCAGATGTCTGCGTGCTCAGGAGGTGCTGGTGACACTATATTTAATTTTCTCAAAATGTGTTCCAGCCTGAACTGGAAGTTAGAGGTATAATTAGCTGCTGCTATTTCATTGGCCATTCCCTGATAATTGGAAATTTACTATCTTGTAGGAAATAAGACAAATAAACAGAGATAAGATTCCTGCTTTACCCGTGTAAGTACTAAATTAATCCCCAAGCAACAGGAATTGTTCTGACTCATGTCTAATTTTCGAAACAATGAGCAAAGAATAAAAAAAAAGGAGGAACGTGCTATTACTCCTAAGCCATCTGTCACCTTCCAACATCTGATTGAGGGCCTGAGCTTCTCACATTGTTCTTGTAGGTCACAAATAATGGGTTTACAGATGACCTTTGCCATGGAGACACCATCTAAATTGTAAACTCTGATAAATATGGTCAGAGCCAATGCCCAGTGCCAGCACACATCCACTGGGTTTTAAAGTCGTGCTGAACTGTTCTGCACTCATTGGTTCAGAAATCACATTTTCTTCTTCTTTGCCTACTTACAGTTGGAGGCTGGTCCCTGGTGAACATTCCCCAGGTGTTCCAGCTCATGTTGTGTCGGAACGTGGGGTGCTCCGCTTCTCCGAACCCGTAGATGTACTGGGATGCCAAGCGGGTGGAAATCTGGATGAACATGTCACTGAAGGTGAAGGTGGGCAGGCCCGAATTCCAGCTAAAGTGGGAAGACGAAAGGGAAAATTAGAGCATCCTCAGGGCTGTGTTTCTGGCTGACACTTCCTTTTGAGAGCCACTCTTTTTCTCTGGAAACCTCACTCTTCAGTAAAAGTGGACTAAAACTGTTGTGGTTATCAAAGGAACTTAAAGGACATGAAATAGGGGTGTGTAAAAACTGCTGCAGAGTTTGACACCAAATCCTCTGACTTTCAGAGAGGAATAGCACACAGGCATTGTGCCCTGCAAGTTGTGTCATATTTTGGCATTTTAGAAAGAAAATGTGTTTCAGGACACTGCAATCCTATTTTCCTCTCAGACAGAGCACTGGAGCCACATGGAACATAGTAAACAAAGTGCTTTTTACAGTTCACTGAGCTTTTTGTGCAGATTACACTGGAATTGCATTCACAGGTCACATTTATTATAAATCAGCATCTTTCCAGTTAGAAATCAAACTGCAGCCTGCTGGGCTCTGCCAGAGAATTTCATCGTTCCAGGAGCTTCAATTGCAGGTTGAATTATTATTCTGGTTGGCAAAGGGAACTCAACTCACAATTAAGTTTTGAGTACTTTAAAAACTTAAATAAAATTGGTTTTTTGAATAAAAAACATAACACACTCAGCTGTTCTCTGTTTTCTAACTCTGACTTAATCAAGGAAAAATGAAGCTCCTCCTAGACTCATCTGTCATGTTACCAAAACCCATCTCGAGTTAGCTGGGACACCACTTCCCACTATTTTTTTCCCTAATCATTCCCCAAAACTGATCCAAACGGCCAATCCTTAATGAGCAGTGCTGTGGTCACCTAAGGAATACTTTAGGAACTGTACGCCATCATTTTGCCTCCCAGAAACTTGAGGAGCGCACGAGGAACAGCCTTCAGTGCCGCCAGTGTTCCTCACTCCAGCACGCGCACAGAGGGAGGGCTTGGCGTGAGAAAAGCCACCAGAAACGTGTGACACAAAATAACAAAGGGTGGCAGCGGCTTACATGACGGTGCCCGTGCTCCTGCGGCGCACTTGGATCCCGAAGGGTTTGATCTGGAGCGAGACGTCGTAGAGCCGGTCCTGGCTGGAGCTCGCGGGGGAGCTGGGGAGGTTCAGGGGCACGGGGACCTCGTACCGTGAGTTTTGATAATCGTAGATCTGTGAAGCAAAAGGCAGTTCAGTCAAGCAAGTCAGTTGTTCTGAAATCCGAATCTGATATAAATTGTAAAACACCTGCTGTGGTGAGTGTTTTCTTTCAAATGCATATCCTTGACTTTTCACAGGAAAAGTCAAAAATTTTGTTGGGGGGAAAAGAATCCCAGCCAACGAAACCTAAAGATCTGTTTTGAATCAGGAATGGCTCATCTAATTATCTTAATGAATTTAAAGTTTATACTTATATTTAAAATATAGGTTTATATACTTTGGTGTATATACACTTTGCAACTGTGGTAAATAATTTTCTAGTTCTTCTTTTACTCAACTTTTAGGATTCTTTTTCAGGTTTTCTGTATTTTGAAAGCTGATTGAAGCTAGTTTTTGATGTCTGACCACTTAGCTCAATATTGTTAAACACATGGCAATAAATTACAGTTAAACAACAGTGCATGGACAATTTTAGAATAGGAGTGCAATGGTGTAGGTAAAAATAAACTGTAGAGTCATGAGAGCACTTACAGATAAATTTACCTGCACATTAACAAAATACTTTCAATTTCAAAGTTCCTGGTTGACATTACACACATACACTGGCATTATACCTTTGATTAATGTAATTTCTTTGTAAAATTGAGTGCTAGGATTCTAGGATGAAAAAAAGATGCAAGCTAAGAGCAATAATAATTGCTTAGGAGAAACATATTTACACAAGGCTGCTTCTGTCTGTGAAATATAAATTTGGCCATAAAAAGCCCTTTGAATTTCCATAAATAAAACATTTGAGGGATTCTGGGATGGCATTACCTTAAACTGCAGCATGTTGTTGAGATGATATTTCACCTCCAGGCGCAGGGTGCTGATTGGGGCAGTGTAAGCCTCGTTAGCCCTGACCTTGGAGTCATCCAAGCTGAGGGTGGCTACAATTCCAGTGGAGGAATAATTAACATTCTCTATGAGGTAAGGATTGCTGGAGCTGTAGTAGCAGGAAGGAATATCTGGATTTGCTGTCTCCTGGTGCAAACAGAAAGGAGTTTCAGGTTAGCAAATCAGATGGATTTTTTTATTAGGTATTAGCATGGAATCCTGTTTTTATCAGATCTGTGTCAAATGTAGAACTGGGGGGAAAATTAATGGAATCCTGAATAAAGAAATAATACAGAATGATCTCTAGGCTGACTCGGGTGTAATAAAGCCATCCAGTGAAGGCTGCACAAATAGTTCAGTCAGGAAACTGAATCCTTGTGCAATTAAGAAGGATTTAATTTCCCCATCTCTGTGATCTTCAGATCAATCCCTCAACATGGTTTAATCTTGGGTTGTGGGAATTCCTAAACTTCGTCCCTTTTAATCCCATTTCTCTCTGGCTGCCTTCAAGGAGATGTGCCCAAAACCCATTTCATACTCAGGCAGCATCAGAGCAGATCTTTCCACCAGCTTTATTCACACAAATTATCCTTAATATATCCAGTGAAAATTACATCCTACTCATCTGAGATCTCCTGACATTTCCAAATGTCCAAAATTATAAAAAAACCTTTTAGTAGTGCAACAAAACCAGAGCAACTCATCAACTGCTTCAGCAGGTGCTGGTGCAGGAGCAGCCAGCACTGAATTTTGGATTTCATTCCTATAGGAAAGGCCCAAAATAGGCATTTTAAATTTAGAAGAACAGGCAGTAATTTAGCTGGAGGCACCCTCTGAAGTTCAACCCCACCAGGCCATGTTGCTCCCACATGTTTATTAATAATTAATAATTATTAATATTGATACATAGAACCATGTGTTTAAGAACTTCATGTTGGAGATGAAGGTTTGGAAGTAGCTCCTTGATGCAGATATAAACAAGCTTATAAATTAATCAAGATTTTTGTGGAATTCAAGGATTTCCTGTCAAACTGAGACCCAGAGGAATTAATTTGACTCTAAAATGTCCCTGAGTGACACAAGGGTGACACAAAGGAGCTGAGCCTTGCAGGCCATGGTGCCCCTGAGGCAGAAAGGGCAGCTGAAGATGCTCTTCTGCTTTTTCATAACTCTAATATTATTTCTGTTCATCTTTCAAGAAATACCTCATTTTTTCTCAACTCCTGATACAATGTGGTAGAATTTAAATGGCTGTCAGCTACTGAGGTAAATAAAATCCATCAGTACAGTCCAGCTGAGGCCCATTTTATTTAAACCTGACAAATCTCTCAGACCACTTTTATTCTGTAACAATCACAAAGGAAATCCTTTTATTCTGGATTTTTTTTTTTTTTGTCTAATTAGTTGACAGAAATAATGACTTACTTCCCAGGAACAGCCAAGTTGTTGACATTTTTCTTGTGTTGCATTAGGGTTGGGATGACAATCAAATCTCTCATTGATATTCATATTTAGAGTCCATGTGATTGTGTAAGATTTTCCCAGTTCAAGCTGAAGTCCTTTTATAACAGCAACCTTATAAATATGAAACAATAAACAGTTATTAAATGTCACATCCCATCCAGCTTTCCTTCAGTCAGAAGAGGTGGGGTTGGGATGACAATCAAATCTCTCATTGATATTCATATTTAGAGTCCATGTGATTGTGTAAGATTTTCCCAGTTCAAGCTGAAGTCCTTTTATAACAGCAACCTTATAAATATGAAACAATAAACAGTTATTAAATGTCACATCCCATCCAGCTTTCCTTCAGTCAGAAGAGGTGCTGATCCTTAAGAATAATATACTTAAAAACTGAAAATTCACAAAATCCCATCCTGTAAGATTTGATACAGTCTAACTTTTACAAAGACACACAACTGATATTTTTTACAGATAAAATCTGAACAATTAAGACTCTAAAAATATGGAGTTAATGCCACAGCTTCCTTGGAAGCAAACAGGAATAAATAAAATGAAAGAAGCTGTCTGCTGCACTGCAAGCATAACTTAGATGCACTTTTATGCAGCAGAGTTGAATGCAATTGTACTTTTATTCTGAAATAAAATTCACGTTGTATTTCATTGGAACAACATTGGCACTGGGTACTGTCCTTTGCAATACATAAAATAAAGTTGATGCAATTTTAAATATGTTTACTTTCCATTTCCCTGTTATTGCTTTACCTTTGTTGCAGGATCATTGGTGATATCAGGGTTATAATCTTGCACAACATTGTTCTGAGACACAGAAACTGATACTATCTCCTGGGACGATCCCAATATCTTGATTTCCTCAAATTTCAGGTTGTTTGGATCAGTGTAATTGCTGTGTGTAGCAGTCATTTGTAGTGTATTCTGAAAAATAATACAGTGGTCATATTCTTCTTTTAAAAAATCTGCCAAAAGTCCTTCTGATTTAACATTTTTTTTCTATGAAGATTTTCACATTGTAGCATAAATAAACCAGTATCTTTTTCCACACATACTAGTTATTGCTCTGCTTGTTGTTATCACAATAAAGCTTTTCTACCATGTATAAACTAATCTTCAGAGTTGTGTTTCAGCTTTTTTTCCTTGCTTGGGAAGTAAAGAAAGGCTGGGGTGGGTCTGTGACAGGGCAGATAAACTCCAGACTCGCTGGGTTCCAACATCCAAAGGTTCTCACTTCTCTTGATATAAAAATACCACTTCCTATTCCGTGCCACTAGCTATTTTTAGATTAAGAGTCCAAGCAGAGGCAGTGCACCATGGCTGTCACACGTGTGTAGAACTTCCTTATTGCCCTCCATGGGAACGTTGAGGTTAATTGTTAATTCAAATGTCATCACTGTCAAGTCATGATTTGGCTACTGGGGTTTCAAACTCCAACAGCAACCAGGGTATCTTACCTACAAATGACTCTTTGATTAGTTATGATTTAAAAAATTACTAATTCATGTGCGCCACTCATGTTCCTCTGCATTCTCTCACTTAGTTTATGCTCTTTCATCATGGCAAAGGAATGAATACCTTTACTCAATATTAATGTTATTATTATTATTATTATTATTGTACAAATAATATGTTACCATGCTATTGGCAATCCTTGTTTGGTGACAGTTACTGTCAATATTAGATAGAAACACTATCAGGACTCCACTGATGGCAATGAACCCTGTCACAGACATATTTTATGAAAAATCCTATTCCCAGGATTTTTCCCCTTCTTGAGGCTGAGGAGCCTCAAGAAAGAAATGTCAACAATAATTATGTGCTGCTGTGGAATGCAACTGTGCCTGAACAGGTGCTTGTTCAATTGGTCCATGTGGATTGTTTCTACTTGGTGACCAATCATGATCCAGCTGTGTGGACTGTCTGAGCAGTCACAGGACTTTGTTATTTATTCCTTTTCTATTCTTGCTAGCCTTCTGATGGATCTTTTCTCTCTATCCTTTTTAGTATAGTTTTAATATAGCATTTTAATATAATATATATCATAATATAATAAACCAGCCTTCTGAAACATGGAGTTAGAATTCCTGTCTCTTCACTCATCCTCAAGAGCCCCGAGGGTTCCACTGCCACAGAACCTTGCAAAGGCGCTTTCAGCTTAAAATAACAATAAAACGTAATCCTGATGTAGTTTCTGAGGGTTCAGGCAAGTGTGGGTCTCCCTCACTCTTTGGAGACATTCAGCTGTATTTTCACAGTATAAAAATATATATTTTTTACAGTGCCACTATTTTGAGAATAACAAACACTGCATGCTTCTCCTTTTTGACTCTGCTTTAAATGCTCCTTATGCTTTAGAGTTCTCTTGTTCAGTGAATATTGCTGCTGAGTTTATTATGTGGAAGGAAATAGGAGTTATTTAGATATTTCTATTAAATAGGAGAAAAAACCCAACAGATTTCATCCCAGTTAAATAGGAGTATTTTGAACATGATTCCTCTTGGCTTTGGCAAATGTTTTGTTTTCCAGCAAATCTTACAGGAGAATAAAGAGAGAAAAGAACGCTCTTAAAAGATACTGGATAAAAATCAGAAATTAAAATCAAATACTTACGTTGGAAACTTTAAACTCATAGTAAATGTATTCTTTCCTTTCAATTGTACCTAAAAGGTAAAGAAAAAAGAAAAGAATAGAATAAAATTAAAGTAGGGCTGTGCCACTGCTAGAGACCAATAAACTGTTAATTATCAGGACTGCATTCAAAGCTGCACTAAGCAACTCAAATATTTACTAATGTTTCTTTGAGAAACTGAAATGTCCCTTTTTCCTTTGGCCAGTCTCCCAGGAGACCTAATTTTTTCCGCAAAAATTCATTGAAAGCAGCTCTTCTAAAATGTAGTGTGTTTTTAATTCTACCGTTATTTCTTCTTAGTTTGTCTGAAATATAAACGTTTTGATCAAAGCTAATCCTTTAACATAACCTAAATAAGGATTCTTCATACAAAAATAATGGTGATGATGATGATGATAATAATGACAAATGCCATGAAACCATAAGAGAGGAAATAACACATGACCAGGAAAAAGAAATACAAAGTATGGTCAATCTGGCTTTTTTTTTTTCCCCCCACATAGAAAAAGACAAATCCTGCCATCAGAAGCAAATTGCAAATGGTTCCCCTGTAAAACTGCAACCTGTAAGTTTTGGGCAGGCCATAAAGTGGTGAAATGTTTTATTGCTCTGTTTGGCAGCAGCAGTGAGGGCAGTAATGGCTTTGTTATTTTAGGCCAGAGGAGCACATGGAGCTGTCACCCCCCATGCACAGCAGCCACCCAAGGCCTGCTGGATTTATGGCAGCAATAATCAGCTGAATCACTGCTCTATTTCTTAAAAGCAGCCCCAGATTTCACTGAATTCCAAAAAGCAGAGGCTTGGGAGTTTTCCTGGGAGATACGATTGGTGTAGCCCACAAGAAAAAGGAGTTGTATAAGTGGAATGTGCAAAGTTTTCCAATACTGGTGTTCAGATAGCTCCCTGGATGAGCAGTGGTTTGCCTAAATCCCATGGGAAAATCCCATCCTGTCACCTCCTGACAATCTAAAGATTTCTCCTGAAAACCAGAGGTTTGACCTTAGAGTAGAGCCTTGTGTCTTTTTTCTTTACTTTTGTCTAATTAAGTCATGACTTCATTCTTACATTAATAATTGTCACAGTTTTCTGCTTCAAAGTGATGAAAACCGTTTGATTTACAAGCAAGTAGCAGCAGTGTGTTACAATGTCTTCAGCAGGAACATTGAAATCTGAGAATATTACATCTTCGCTAACCATATTTATTTCACTGTTGGTGGCTGCTCACCTGTGGATTCTCCATCATCCCAGAACAAATCCCCAGAAGCTTCATTGTTGATATCCAGGGCAATTATGAGTCCCATTGGTTTCTTGCGGCTGTGGAAAGAGATTTATGTGTGTAACAAACATCTGAACAGTCTTGGTACATCCTGCATGTTCATGCAAGAGTGAAACACCCGACAGGGTCACAAACCTTGGAGAATTGCCTTAAATAAGTTTAATCCTTTCATTTTCATGCAAATGGATTAAAATACCCAGTGAGTTTACAAATTCTATGCCAATAATTCATCACCAAAGGTGTGGAAGCGAGGTTTGGATCACAGCTATTCTCACATTTCAGGGTGAAAATCCTAAGTACAATGGGCTGCTATTATTTGTAGCCTAGAAGTCCTCAGCCCTGTTATGAGGGGAAAAAAAATATGTTAAAAGTGTTCCATTTGGGATCCTACCTTGCCACTGTGGTGGTGTTTGCTTCCTGAGTAGGAAAAATGTATCCTCCTCTCAGGTGCAGCCCCATTTTGTCTCCTGGGGTTGGTATATTGTGCCACACTTTCTTCAGTTGCATTGGTTCACCCTTATGGACAGAGATTGAAAAGAGAACAGGAATTTCGTATTACCCACGGCTGGGAGTGTTTTCTTAAGTCCTGAGTTTCATCAAATAATTCCTCATAAAAAAAGCTTAAAGTTATGTAAATATCTATGGGCTAATGGGCACATAAAATAATTGCATATCACTCTGATTTAATGTTATAATCTGAGCCCTTTCTTGAGCCACCAGTTCTTGTGCTTATCCTGCCACCCTTCATCCCTTGTCTCCCAAGTAACCCCAAAGTCTTTCCTTCAGGTCTCTGTCCCCAAAGCAGGGCTGACAATTCTGTTTCATCACATTCCCGTTTAGAAATGATGTAATATCCCATAATATCCCTGCATTTCCTTACCGTGTCATACTCGTACCACTCTGCATCAGGAAGGTACACACGAGTGGACTCCACACCCTAAAAGTGAATAAAGAAACAACATGCATATTTCAACTTAATCAGATAAACTCAATTTTCCAATAAAGCTGAAGTTCACTGTGAAAAAATCATTGATATTCCTACGCTTTTCTGTTTCCTGGTGTTTAGGATGGAGTCCAGACAGGGGGAAGGGCAATCCAAGCAGATTTCTGCAAAGCTGCTGGGGTGTGACTGAATTGCTGCTCTGCTAAGTGGCAGCTCATTGAAAGCCACCCAAAGCCACAATGCTTCAAACCCAGTGAACCAGATCCTATCCATGGGCATCTCTCTATCTTCTTTGTTTCCATTTATTTTGGGGCTGGCACCTTCCAGATTCTTGCTTTCCCTTTCTGTCTTTAACAAATGTTTTATGTTTCTCCATGGCAAATGTGTTGCTGGCAGGAGAAATCATTATTTACAAGATTCTGCCACAGAATAAGCCACAACCTTTTTGTTTTCTTGTACCACAGAGAAGCTGAAATGCAGCAAGAGAAGCTGACTCCAAAAGAAATTCAAAGATGATGTGAAGATGAGGTAAAGCAGAATATCAGACCAGATATCCTTGACTCCATAGAAGATTGGCAAACAGGAGTAGGCTTTAACTGCAAGATTTTCTGTTTCAGCAGGGGTAAAAATGTGCTGTGGGCTCTCTCACTGGAAGCAGTAAATGAAGGAGAGGGAGCTGGTGACTCAACATGGCCCGTGGCCACCAGACAGATCCCAAACCAGCCAAACCTACCGGCTCAAGAGCAGGGGAAATCAGCAGCCCAGCGCCCCACAGGAACTGCCTGTCGATGTCCCATGTTATTTCATCAGAGTAGAACCTGAATAAAAGTGAAGGATAGAGCAGAAATTGGTTTTTTTGGGATTTATATCAGCAGCCACCCCAAGGTTTCAGGGTACTGATTGTCCACAACCATGGCTAAAGGATGCCATATAAAAATCACCTCCTGATTAGATCAAAATGGGGTTTCACCGATTGGGAAGTCACCTATGGATATCCCAATGTGCATTTTCACAGGATAGAGGTTTAGAAAGTCCCCCAGCAGTATGAAATGTGCCAGATTTCCCTATTGGTTATAAATTCCCAGACTCACTCGTGGAGCAGTGGCCTCACGACCGTGTCCCCTTGGGTGTGAGCTCTGTAGAGCAGCGTGTACAGGTAGGGCAGCAAAGTGTAGCGAATGTTCAGGTAATGCTTGGAGCTGTTCACCAGCAAGGAGTCGGGTCCAAACACAGCTGGATCTTGATGCTGGAAACAAATATCCACTGTTATTATTGCCAGGCTTTCAGAAGCACTTTGCCAAAGGTGTGAAAAGCTGTTTCAGAGGGGCTGGGGTTCTGTGGGGCAGCTCTGCACTGGGTTCTCCTTTCTGGTGCTGTGACCTGGTGTCCTGTCCCTCTGGGCTGTTTGCACTGCCCATCCCTCCTTGTCCATCAGGGTCATTCCAGGATTCATCCTGGCACTCAGGTTCATGCCAAGGAGCTCCCAGGGCTCAGCCTGGTGGCTCACACAGACCTCGGTGTTCCTTGGTGGTAGGAGCAACTAATATTCATAAAACTGTTGCCAAACAACTGTATTCTCAATTAACCCTTATGAAACCCAACCTCTCCCATCTATAATTTCATAAAGACAGCTTAAGGTTCTGTTTTAGAGCTGGTAGTGAGGTAGTGAGGATTAGAAGTGATATTAAAGGAAATGTGGTCATGTAACACAAAGCAGCTTTGAACAGAAAGCACAACTTACTATGACATGTTCACCATTGTGGTTCCTGGAAAATGGGTAAAATGCTCCCACTTGCATCCATCTTCTGCAAAGTTCTTCTGTGGTGTCTTCACTGAAACCACAAATATCTGCTCCAACCTTTAAAAAAGAAATTTAAAAAATCAGAATGTGTTGGAAGTACAGTGCACCTCAAAAGTTACAACGTATTCGTAACTTTCCTCTCCCAAATCCAGCTATGCTGATCAAAAAAATTAAACTAACACTGCCCATCATTCTGCTTCCAAATTTTACCTTCCTGTTTGGTGATCATATGCACAGAATGGGAAAAAAGTTTCAAAGCCATTCAAATTTAAATAATAAAAAGGATTCTGGCTATTTCCCTTCTAAGTGGATGTCTCTAATTTGAAATTATAAGGAAACCAGGAATTGTTGCACATCCCTCACTGGTGTTTAAAAGTTACTAAAATAAGAGGTAGATTGGGATATATAAGACAATAAATTGTTACCCACTTTTATGTCACCACAGCCACAAAAATGAAGCAGCCTAAATCAAAAATCGATAATTGAAAAGAAATGTTCAAAGGAGATTCCTAAAAAGGGTAAATTTTGAGGTGCCAGTGTAAGTGGTTATTCGGAGAGTGCTTGGTTAGATAATCTCTTCTCTGTTTTGAAAGGATGGCAGAACTGATGTCCTACATAAGGAATTCCAAAGAGGTTAAACTCCAGCATTCCAGGGATCGCCCATCTCAGCTGGTCCCACGTGGCTGCATTGTCCCCCAGCCAGTGTCCCCCGTGCTTTCCTGATCCTGCAAAAGTGGACCTCGAGATGAGGAAGCTTCTCTTTCCTGGGAACACTGTCTCGATGGCTCTGGAAAGGAATGGGTCTGGAATTACACAGAGGAAAAGACAACTCAGACATTGACAATTCTGAACAAGGCAGATTTACACAGATTATTCATCCCAAGGATGGGGACACTTTGCAGCTGTGTTTTAGCAAAGCTCAAGATATAAATTTGAAATAATCTCTTTACACAGCTCTGGCAGCCAATTTGTGGCTTTTCCTACCAACTCCAGGCTGTGGATTTTGCCTTGGCTACACTGGCTCAAACATAACACAGCATTTTCCAGGAATCTCCTTCCTTTAGCAGTCAAATCTCGTGGTGCTTTGGAAAATACAGGTCATGGACTGTTCTGAAACCTTTCTGCAGGATTTTAGGATGCATTCCTTACTTCCTAGTGGATAGGGTCATGGAATATCCATAAAGATTGTGGACATCATATTGCTTGCCCCAGCTCTGCACTGCATCCAGGCAAAGTGTCTTGGAGTACATGAGTCTGTCGAGGATCCCTTAAGGAAGGAATACAAACAGCACTGGTAAGGTACGTTTTTATTATTAATATTTCCAATCTTTAATGCACATTTATTATATTCAAGCCTGTTTTTTCTCTTTATTCTTTCACTCAGGCAGTTTAATTACTCCAAAACCAAAATGCTGCTCTTGGCTGTTGGTTTGGTTCATGTTTGCTCTGTGATATTTCCACTCCTGAGCTTTGCACCCATCCAGGGAACTGTGCTCTAAATTCCTGAATCACCGTCTGACAGCACATTGGCAAAGGTTACTTAAATCTACTATTAATACAAACTATGAACTCCATTTTAGTTCTGCAAATATCTGAAAAACTACTGACAGTGCAAGAGGATCATTGCATTATCAGACATAATTTAGGCAATGACAATATCCAGTATTTATTTGATGAGATAAGAGGCAGTTCTATAAACCACACCTGAAGTATACAATACAAACACATAAATATTTTCTGTCAATAGGAACGTCCAAACCCCACCATAAGAACTACACTAAAATCTTGTTGTATCCTTGAAGGCAATTAACATTTTATTTGGTATTTTATTATTCTGATTAAAGTAGCTGGACTTACTGGGAGTGTAAGGAGGGTAGTTTAACTCATTGTCTGCACAACCTTTTTTTGAGCCTTGAACAAAGTTGCACACTTCATTCATGTCCTGGAAAGGAAAGATGCAGGATGTAATAAAGTCGTCTTAAGTACATTTCCCTAAAAAAGTCTTCCACTCTATTCTGTCATCCTTTAAGGAATCATTAATATCTATTCTTCAACGTCTCCTTTATGATTGCAAAAATACCTTTCAATCCAATACGAAATTCAATGTAACAAACATCTGCTATCACCTATATTTTAAAAATAGAAATAAAAATCTTGAATTACTCACAATCCATATTCCATCATAGGGCACCATGTCATAGAACAATTTGCACTCGTTCACCCACCAGTTCGTGGCCTCGAGGCTGGTGTAGTCTGGGAAAACAGTTTCCCCTGGCCACACCTGGAATATTCAAAGGAAAATAATTAATGAAGCTTTGAATGAGATTGAAAAACTGTCATAGGATCACAGACCTGCTCAGGTTGGATGGGAGGTTGAAGAACACAAAGAGTATGAATTTCTTAACATTGAATTTTTTCAATTGCTTTTCTTGTGAGTTAACAATACACAGCTGAGAAATTTCTCAATAGAAATTAAGTTTATAAATTAAAAGGATAATGTGGGATCTGGCTCTTCAGTTGCTACTGGAAATAAATAGCAGCTGTTTGATGAAATGTCCCTTGAGCCTTCAAACTACCCTTTGATGCAAAAAAATGTTAGTATTAATGTAAAAAAAAAAAAAAGGGATGATGCAAGCAAGTGTAATTTTAATTGCTATTTTAGTTCTATTTTTTCTTTAAAAATTAAAATTTAAGAAATATTCATTTTGATATATAAAATACATTTTTAATGTAAGCAATGGAAAAAAAAAGCTAAGAAAGGTTGAGAACAATCATAGTCTACAAGAGACTTTACAAACTTTGCTCTCACTGATAGATAAGTCACCTGAGCTAAATTAAATCACAACAATGACAACAGATCAAATTCAAATGTAAAACCACAATTACCTCCCCAACCAGTGCTGTTCCATCTGACTCATTAACCCAGACATTTCTCTCCGTTCCCCTGACGTAGCTTCCATAGGGACTTTCATCAGCCATTTTTTGGGTGCTAATAGCAGGATCCTAAAGAAATTAAAAAACAACGAAGAAAAGAAAAAAATAAGGATATTCCGTGCTTTATTACTGGCTGTAAATGAAGTAATTGCATAGAATAAGTAAAGAACAGTAATAATAAATAACTAATGGAAGTGTTCACAAGGGAGAAAAGGAGTAATTAAGTGCTTACCAATATGATGATATATTTTTGTCCATGGTCATGCAAATATGCTGCAAATTGAGGGAGGTCTTTGAATTTCACTTTGTCATAAGTAAAATCTTTCCTGTTCTCCATGTAATCAATATCAATGACTTGGACATCCTGAAAGAGAAGGGAGTTCAGCTTTTCCATGAGAAGTGATAGGTAACAAATTTTTTTTCCTAAGTATTAGCTGAATATTAGGGCATTTTTATTCTATTGAAGACATGAGGTTCACGGCCCCTAAAGACTAATTTTAAAAGTTAATTGTACTCTGCCTTTGACTGTCAATTAAGAATAATATATGGTTCCATACCTGTCCATAGGACAATAAAAAAATGTTTCAAGAAAAGAAAAATTGATAGAGTTGGAAAGAATAAAAGAAAAGTCATTACAAGCAAGTGTTTGAATAAATCTAACTGCAGTTAGATGGGACATGCCTAGATGGGATGAGACAATTCAATGTTCCACCCCTCATCCAACATCCTGATAATGGGTCCAACATCAAAATGCACAAAAAACTTTGACACCACACATTTCCTAACCCAAGCTCATGGAAAACGAGCCAGCTGTGGGATCTTGGAGTGCTCCCAACCCCCATACTCACATGGGGCAGTCCAACATCTCTGTTCCTCTCCACCACTTCCTTCACCTCATCCAGGGAGGCGTATCCATAGCGGCAGAGCTGGAATCCCAGGTTCCAGTAGGCAGGCAGGGCTGGCAGTCCCACAAACTGTGAGGGGAAAACAAAAATGTGCTGCTGGACACCCTGTGTCACCTCAGCCCCTTTTCCTGCATCCACTGATGCCTCAGGATTTGAGCGTTTCTATTTCCATGTGTCTGTAACCCTGCAGCTCTTTAGTGTGTAACTCTGAACTCCACANCACATTTCTCAAATCTACTCCAACAGCACACACTAAATGGCAGCCCACTCCAAATACAATATTTTTTTCCTATCATTTATTTATTTTAATAAATATTTGTATTTTGGGACAATGCCCATTTTTTAAGTTGTCACTGGACCCGAGGAAGATCTCAAGAAGTGCAAAAGACACTCAGTGATATCATGTGATCATAAAATCCAGATATCTTGTAAATACTTTCTATGCCATAATATTGCCATATGAACAGGAATTTTTCCTCATGACAAGAGCAAGAAAACATAAATTATTCCATAGACCACCTCCAGCCCTAATGGCCATGGTGTAAATTACAGATTTATGAATTTTGGAGCTCTTGGGCATGGAAAATGGTCTCCTCTCCAGCACCCAGAGAAAAATAATATGATAAAATAAATCCCAAGCACTTTGAAAAATCTGTCCAATGCATAATCCCCGTAGGTAAAGGTACCTGCAGGTATTCCTGGACTACTTGCTCTGGAGTGTTCCCCAGGAAGATGTAGAAATCCAGGATGCCTCCAATGGTTCTGTAGGTCACTGCTGGAGCAGGCTGCACCACAAACTCTGCCAGACAAGAGGGCACAAAAACAGTTCAGAAGGACAGGAAATTCTAAAGTAACTTTGCCATTTTCTAATTGATGATTAGAGAATTTACTGAAGTAAAAACCACAAAATGCCTAAAGAGCCCGAAATCATGAATTGAACTTGCAAAGAAGGGGAAATCAGTCAACTCTTTATGTGTCCCTATTTCCATTCCTTTGCATCCTACAGAGAACAGCATCAGAGGAAATCCAATGGCTCAACCTTTTATCTCTGAATTTTTAGTACAACTTTCCAGCCCAAAGATGTGCAGAGCTCAGTAAACATAAATATAAATACGCTTATCTGAAGGGATTAAAGGACATTTACTTCCAAGTGCTGTTCCCTCCAAATTTAGTCTCTTATTCCAGTGCAGACCTGTACAGCCTTTGGATAAGTTCCTGACCCTCAGATTTCCATCAAAACCCTCCAGTTAACTGGGAGCTACTCACTGCTTGTGTTTGAAATATTATTAGACACAGGGTAATGACTGCCCTCAGATATTGGGGGTGTTTTTAAGACGGGACACTTATATCAGTTTTATTGCAATAATTTCAAAAGAAATTCAACTGCACTGCTCAGAGCCCCAGAGAAAGGTTTCTTACCCATGGCATTGCTGTTCATCAGGAAAACACCAAAGGAGGCTCCAGTGTTGTCTTCCAAACACAGGAAGAAAGTATGGGTTCCATACAAGTTATCCATTGCCTAAAATAATAAAGGGAACAGGCAAACTGGTTAACACCTAATAACATGGTCTGCTCTGGAATATTTCAAAATATATCACAGGTAGGACTCGAAATGTCTCAAAATGGAGCAAACAGCAAAAAATTTAAATCCTGACACTTCCCTGTTTTATAATGTTCTGTTTTTCCTGGTGTTATTCTCCTTTATTTTCCATTAAAACAAGAATTTACCCAATAAATAGATAACAGATCTGATGGATCTCCAGGAAAGCTGGCAGATATTGCAGCTCTATTTCTGGGGAATAAATGTGCTCATCAAGAACTCGAGAGGTGCTTCCATCCCCTTTCACCACAGATTAGGTTTTACATCTAATCTATATTTCTATTCATCCTACAAGGCAATAATTTTGATGTCTAATCTATGGAAATAGGAGAGTGCCTTGCTGCTTTTTCATTTCCTTTCTAATTCTTTTTTTATTTCAGCTGTTATTATTAGCAACATAACCCCTGAGAGATGCTAACAATTGTTGCAATAGTTGTGCTTTTTCTCCTGAAAAAGCAAATTCAGTTCAAATGAAGAAGAAACAGAACCTGAGCAATTTGAAATCAGCCTAACTTGGTGCTGTTCAGTGTTATTTTAGATGAATGAGTCTACACTCAGTGGAGTCATTCAGTTAAGAACTATCTTCAATCCAGAGCAAAGAGTGAGGAGGAATCTCAGTGGGTACAAATTCCAGATTATTAATTAACTACATGCAGCCATCTCACCCTCATGTTTCAGTCCATTTATCTCCTATTGCAGGAGAACAAAAGTTCTCTCTCAAAGCAGGGAGGTGCTTTATGAAGCTGAGGTAATGGTGAAAATAATCTTACAATTATCAAAAAATGGGTGTCACAGAAATTGCTTCATAAAGGGACAGCCAGAAAACTCTAGAAACAAATAACAGCTGACAGAAATATTTTATCTTGGAAAGAAATAGCTGTTAAGGAGAATTTTTCCATCATTTGAGCTCCAAGGATGTTGCTGAAGCAGCCTGGGCCATCTGAACTGAACCCTGCCCTCAGCAAAGCCTATTGTTATTTATTGGTGTGTTATTTATTCTGACTATCAGTAGAAACTGGAGACTCATCTATTAAGGTTTATCCACTGGTTTTGCACTGCACACCAACATAAATCAGGGAACACCCATCAGTACCACGGAGCTTTTAGTAACAACACACAGTGCCTAAAAATTCTTCAGGGGAAACTCAGTGGGATTCACGAACAGCCTGGGAGGTTTGGGTGACAGAACTGCAAAGATTGAGGGGAAACAACCCCAAACTCACTGCAGAGGGGCCAGTGTCCCTGCTGAAGAGAGGCCAGGTTTTCCAGTTGACATCGTGCCTGTACTGCTTGTGCACGTGCTCCCCCACGCCGTAGATGTTGCTGCTGGGCAGTTTGATGGAGAGCTGCAGGAACTGGTCAGCGTACTGCAGGGGCCCAATGGTGGTGTCAAACCTGGTGGAAAAGGGCAAAATAAATGAGGGGAAAAAAGGAAGAGTTTTACCAAGAGTTGTTGCAAGAAGGGTTTCTGCTCATTTCAGCTGGAGCTGGGTGGCAGAGTGAGGTCTCCACCCAGATCTTTCAGGCTTTCTTCCAGATGTTGTTGGAATCAGAACTCTCTTTTGGGGCCACAAGTGGAACAAATGATGGTGGAANCAGGTCTCCACCCAGATATTTCAGATTTTCTTCCAGATGTTGTCTCTTATGGGGCCACAAGTGGAACAAATGATGGTGGAAGATCGCAGACTATACCAGAATAATCAGGATTTTGGTAATGAACTGTTGCAACATATTGTCCTTCTATAAAAAGGCCTCTCTTTTGTTGGGCTGTTTAAGAGCTGGGGAAAATCAGTGCAAACCTTGTGCAAAGAAATTTATCAGTGATTTATCTCTGCCCTTATCCCATGGTAGCAAGAGCTTCCTTTGAGATCCTCAGACTCAGAGTCCAACATCCCTGTCATTTTTTCTTTAGAGACCCAAATGCAAATACTTTTATGAAACTAAACAAAGACCTAAGGGAAATTTTCCAGAGACAATATTCCAGAGAATTGTTTCAGTGTGGTCCCTCAGGTGTCTCATCCCCCTCCCTGTACCTGTTTAATCAGTCAGGCACTGCTGACTGCCAAGTCCATCTTCTGTGCCCTCTATAATTGCAAATCAATCATTACAGAGGACCCCAAGCAAGAAAACAATACTAATAAGAGCAAAAAGCAACCCTTAATTAATAAACTCAAAGCCTTGCTAATCCAAGTGGGCCAGCCCTGTGACAGGTAATCATTCCTGGCTGATTTAATGAGCACCTTCATCCTGGCACTTCCCTGCTCTGAGGGCACTTGGACACCTGTGGGTTGGTGGGTTTGGTTTCATTTATTTATTTTTAGAACATAAATGGGATGAGACAATCCAATGTTCAAGTTCATTAAATATTTTAGACACGGCCTTACACGACCAGCTGTCCTTGGGTATCACAGGTGTAAAGGGCAGCCTGAATTTGGTGGTTCAGGGCCTCAGCACAAGTGTAGTAAAGAAGATAAAAGGTAAAGGAAGGAAAAAAAAAAGNGGCCAGGTTTTCCAGTTGACATCGTGCCTGTACTGCTTGTGCACGTGCTCCCCCACGCCGTAGATGTTGCTGCTGGGCAGTTTGATGGAGAGCTGCAGGAACTGGTCAGCGTACTGCAGGGGCCCAATGGTGGTGTCAAACCTGGTGGAAAAGGGCAAAATAAATGAGGGGAAAAAAGGAAGAGTTTTACCAAGAGTTGTTGCAAGAAGGGTTTCTGCTCATTTCAGCTGGAGCTGGGTGGCAGAGTGAGGTCTCCACCCAGATCTTTCAGGCTTTCTTCCAGATGTTGTTGGAATCAGAACTCTCTTTTGGGGCCACAAGTGGAACAAATGATGGTGGAAGATCGCAGACTATACCAGAATAATCAGGATTTTGGTAATGAACTGTTGCAACATATTGTCCTTCTATAAAAAGGCCTCTCTTTTGTTGGGCTGTTTAAGAGCTGGGGAAAATCAGTGCAAACCTTGTGCAAAGAAATTTATCAGTGATTTATCTCTGCCCTTATCCCATGGTAGCAAGAGCTTCCTTTGAGATCCTCAGACTCAGAGTCCAACATCCCTGTCATTTTTTCTTTAGAGACCCAAATGCAAATACTTTTATGAAACTAAACAAAGACCTAAGGGAAATTTTCCAGAGACAATATTCCAGAGAATTGTTTCAGTGTGGTCCCTCAGGTGTCTCATCCCCCTCCCTGTACCTGTTTAATCAGTCAGGCACTGCTGACTGCCAAGTCCATCTTCTGTGCCCTCTATAATTGCAAATCAATCATTACAGAGGACCCCAAGCAAGAAAACAATACTAATAAGAGCAAAAAGCAACCCTTAATTAATAAACTCAAAGCCTTGCTAATCCAAGTGGGCCAGCCCTGTGACAGGTAATCATTCCTGGCTGATTTAATGAGCACCTTCATCCTGGCACTTCCCTGCTCTGAGGGCACTTGGACACCTGTGGGTTGGTGGGTTTGGTTTCATTTATTTATTTTTAGAACATAAATGGGATGAGACAATCCAATGTTCAAGTTCATTAAATATTTTAGACACGGCCTTACACGACCAGCTGTCCTTGGGTATCACAGGTGTAAAGGGCAGCCTGAATTTGGTGGTTCAGGGCCTCAGCACAAGTGTAGTAAAGAAGATAAAAGGTAAAGGAAGGAAAAAAAAAAAGGTGAAAAGGTAAAGAAGATAAAAGGCAATCAGGAGTTTTCCCACATGGTTTGAGGCACTGGCAAAGAGTCCCTCAGGTAATAAAAATTCCCCATGTTGAGATTTCCCCAGCACTAGGGAACGTGATCAGAGAGCCACACCTGAAACCCTGCAGACAGAGCTTCCCACCTCAAACTTTGTTCCCAAAGTCATCCCAAGACTCCTTGAAGGACATCCACCAGGCAAGAAGAGGGAAGAAGTAGCGTCTATGCCCAAGAGAACACCTCACAGGTGGCATCTGGTGTGGCACCACCAGCTCTCAGGGAGACCCAGTGACATCTGTGTCACCGAGGAAGGCCCACCAGGACTTACAGCACCCTGCCATTGCTGGCTCTGGTCACCACGAGGCCGAAGGGGTTCTGCTTCAGCTCCACCCTGTAGCTGGTGTCGGAGGCTGCGGATCCCTCGAAGGGCTGCACGTGCTCGTGAGGGACCTCGAACCTTCGAGTGTTGGGGTCAGTGATCTGCACATATTGACACAACACAAGCGTTGGGCCTTTGCAGAATTAATCCCCAATACAGACATTTTCCAGCATTATCCACAGTTCTGATTCGGTATTTCCACCCTTATCCCTGTCTCCTCTTCTGCTTTTATTGTTATCCACTTCCAAGTTTAATTACTCATTTTCGGGCATTTTCTGCAGAATATTTGACTCTCAGGAACCCACCACAGGACAAAGTCTCCCACAGAAGGTTCTGTACCACACATCTATGGTACAGACTCTTGAGCTCTCCATGGAAAACACAAACCATTGGAAAAGCTAATATTGTCTGTCAAAATGATTGAGAGATGTGATTGGGCCATAAACAAAAAGTAAGTAAATGCATTTATCCCCCCAAATCTCCCTGTGATGAGGACAAATTGTAGATAACAGGAAAGCTGAGCTTTCCAGAGGTCTTGGTGATTTTTCACGCAGAATTCCCACCGCACCAAGTCCTTGTTAGCCTCAGGCATTGCAGCAGCAGGGAAGAAAGAACTTCAGTGGGAATGATGAGAGTGCTCCAGAGGCATCAATCCTACACGCCCTGCACAGGCAGCCCCACACCTTGCAGAGCAAACAGACCTTGGAGCAGAAGAGGACAAAGCCTGACCTTGAATCGGAAGCGGTTGTTTGTCTGATACTCCGCCGTGAGCAGCACGGTCTGGATGTCATTCCCGAAGAGGGAAGGGGATGGCAGCCTGTCCAACGTGGCCTCAAACCCTTGGGAGACAAACACGGGGTGTTTTGCGGGATGGGACAGCGGTGGGGGGGACCTGGGGGCCCAGGCCAGAGCTCACCTGCCCGGGTGGATCTCTGGGAGCCCCGCACTTGGTAGCCGTGGTTGCGGGAGAAGAAGCACCAGGGCACGTTGGCGTCGCTCTGGGGGCTCCAGCAGCAGCCACGGAGGGAGCAGGTGCTCTGAGCGAGGACAGGAGGGGAACAAATCAGCCAGGGTTACACAAATAAACCCATACCAAACCAGTTAAAGTGCACATTTCACCCCAAACACCAGAAACCTGAATGATTTCTGCACTCGGGTCAAGCCCTCCTTTGAGAAACCCCATGGAGTGAACTCAGTGGTGGCACAGAAAGCACTGAAGAGGGTTTTTTATGGATTCAGAGTAAACTTGCTTATTGGAGATGCATTCTTTCTTAAGACCACAAGATCCACAGGTAAAATAAATATTTTAAAATAATTATTGAAACATTTGAGCTGTGACAGATACAGCAGAGTCTGACCAAAAGTCACACACTGGAGAGGGGGTGAAATTTACCATGGGATTGACATGTAATAACATCTATATATGCATAATTTAACATTGTGTATAATATCTATATTTTAATGTAATTTTCCAGTATCAGAAATAGTCAGACTGCTTCTGCATAACCTCAAATTGAGATAAATATATTTAAATAAAAATAAAACTATTTTTTCAAGCCTCTGTCTCAGTGTAGTGGCACCATGCTTTACACACACATTCACTAGAAAGCTGAAATCCTCTGCTTTGTTGTTAGAAATTAACCTGTTCATGTGCTCTGTGTGTGAGGTTTATGTTTGGAGATAAGATTGGGGCAATGAATCACAAAGTTTCCACCCATTTTCTCTCCTTAAACCCCCATTCATTACTTAGGGCAAAGGACGGTGGCAAAACAACTCTCACTGAGGGCAAAGGATGATTCCATCAGTGATCTCAGGTACCCAGTTCCAAAAGGGACACCCTCCAAACCTCACCTGCACCTCTCCACTACCAGAAGCTCTTTCTGCCTTCATCTAATGGTGCTCAAACGCTTTTGGTATTTGTAATGAATATTTAAAATATTCTGCAGCTCGAAATAAGTGGACATGACCCCAAACCTTCATTGCTGCTGTCTTTATTTTGGGGTTGCAGAGCCCAAACTGGTCAGTGCAGGTCAAATTATTTTCAGAGGCTCTGGACAGATAAAAGATAAGGCAGCTCCAGCCCAGCAATCAGGCAGGTGCTGAAGGAAGCACTGAGGGATCTCACAAAGCCACTGGCTTGGGAAGTCTCAGGGAATTTATTTGATAGTGGTTTTTTAGAGCACAGAATTCACTCAAACCCACCCACAATAAACCCCAGATTCACCAAACAGGTGAATGTTTTTCCTCTCTGTCTTAGATTCATGCCATCAGAAGACATTTGCTGTCATTTCCATCAGGCTCCAGGCCAAAAAGAAGGGCTGGAAGAGAGCTGTAGAGGCTCATTTCCCCCCCTTTGACACACAGCCCTTTGTAAGGCTGTGAAAAACCCAGGCTCACTTCCCAACTCCCCAGATGCCACCTGGGAACTCCCCATTTCCCATTTATAAACCATGGCAGGGGAAAGGAGAGGAAGCACCGAGCCCTCCAGGACTGCAGAGATCTCAGCTTTATCCCCTTACTTCATTTCCTTCATATATAGGGGAATATCCTAAATATAAGAACAGATTTACTACTTCTATCCTCTTCTCCCTTCCAAGACCAGTGACCATCCCATAAAAAGCAGAATAAACTGATTTTCCTAAAACATGGCCATTCAAGCATCCACATTCCCAGCTTCCTAAGCCTCTTTTTCTTTTCCCCAGCTATTTTTCCTGAATACTCCTCAACTATTTTCAGCAGTTCCTTCACAGTCCAGTGATATTTTTCCAGCTGAATCTTATCCTGGCAGATTTCTATTTTTGTGGCATATTGAGCTTTCTGCACAAGGAAGTAAACACAGGAGCTGAGGATTGGCTGTGCCTGGCACAGGGGAAGGAGCAGAGTTCACCAGAGACACTGGGGAGCCTGTTGTAAAAGCAATCATCTGCTATAAATAAAGATGTGATCCCAGGCTGGGGGGCTGTAAAAGCAGCACAATAGATACCAGCACCCAAAGCTTAATTAGGAATAACCCTGGATACGAGGAAGCTGTGTGCACTGGGGTACAGCATGAACTGAGCACCAAGGGCTCCAAGAACAGCCTGGCCACGTGCTGAACTAAGATGTGCTGCTCTGTGCATCCACACAGGCCTCCACCAGCAGGGCATTTTGGGAAGAAAAGCACAGAAACCAAGCCCAAAGCAACAATTCCCCCTTCCCTGAGCTTTCACAGGTGTCAGCCTGGCCTACACGAGCTCTGCTCAGTGGAATTCTTGTTTTACTGCTGTGTTCTGCTTGTCTGATCAGACCTCCAGGCAATTTTCCACAGCAGTGAATAGATCCTAAATATCTTCCTTCTTCCAGCATCTCTATCTTCACCAACCACATGATCAAATAAAAAATATCTATTTATTTTCCTTTGTCATCTTCTTCTTTTCTTTCTCTTTTATGCATTTCTTCCTTCCCTCATTTGTCTTTTCTTCCTTTCTTCCTGCCTTCCTCTTCTCTTTTCTTTCCTCCTTCCTTTCATTTTCTTTCTTCTATTTACTTCTCATTTCTGCAATCCTACTCATTTTCTGGCTCCACCCTCGACATCTTCAGTGACCAAGGAACTCAAGGCAGACACTAACCCTTGTAGAGCAGCTTAGCCACACCATTTTTCCCAGCTGCTGTTTATTCTGAAAACCACTAACACAAACCACTGCAGAGGAGTGATGCAGGATCTGCAGTTTTACAGATTCCTGCATTAGTGCAGCCTGACACAACCAAATCACTTCCAGGGCAAAATGAGCAGCACAGGAGTGAATGGAATCACTGGGATGGGATTCTCTCTTTCCCCATGGAGTAAAGGTGTTCTTTATCTCTAAACCTGTCAAATCTGCTGCCTGCTCTTCACTAATATTCAGAAATAATTTATTTTACCTCTAATTCCAGATCAGGCACCCTCAGTGTTGCAATCTGCATCTACTTTTAGGCTGGGAGCCATGATTTAATTGCTTTTAATTCTCTCCTACCACTAGCCTTGCAGCTGCAACCAGAGCACCACTGCTCCCCTCCCTGCTTGAGGAGTGCAGCCCTGCACATGGGGTGACCGGTTCAGAGGCAGTAATTACAGATTTAAATGATCTGCATGGCTTCTCCTGCTGTGCTCTGCCTGTTCCTGGGGCAGGGAAGGAACCTGAAGAGGCGAGGAAGAGGCTGTGATTTGAACCTTTCCTAACCCATCCCCTGCAGGACTTTATTGAGCTACAAATCATAAGAAAACCCATGGCAGGAGAGGCTTTAACAACAGCCAGCTCTGCAATTAGGTGGGAATTTCCTCCGAGGTTCAGACAGCTGGGTAACAATTTTTATACCTCTGTGAATGACAGAAGTAACCCACATCACACTGGGATTTTTTTTTCTCCTAAGCTGCTCCTCCCCAGATCAAAGATAGATACCAGGCACCCACCAGAAAACAAGAAAACTCATAATAATCATAAAAACTCAAAATAACTCATAAAATATGAAAATAATAATTATAATAGTCTTTCAGGAGTAACTATTACAGAAAGGTTCTCAATGTGAAAGCACTGAAAAATAAAGGGCATCATAAAATCATGGAAGGGACCTCTAATCTCCTCTCATTCCAACTCCTTCCATGGGCAGGGAACCTTCCACCATCCCAGGCTGCTCCAAGCCTCATCCAGCCTGAGATGACGCTTTTCATGGGAATTTTAACTCCAAGATTCTGAAGCCAAAAGGTCTTTCCCATGCTCTGCTTTCTCAGACACCCCAATCAAACTGGGATCCAAAGTGGGTCTGAAAGGAACCTCTGACCACACCTTGTACACTGTAAAATGGCACATCTCAGCAAAGGCCTTAATTTCTGAATTATTATCAATAATAACTTTTTTGACCATCACACCAAATGAAACCATTCAGAAAAAGTTGTTAAAAACCAAGGGTGACTCTTTTAACTGCTTGATGTCTGACCAATATTTTTGCCCCCTCTCCCCAAACCAGAGAAATGAGACCTCCTGTCAGTGGGCTGAAATGGCTGTGAGGAGTGGAACTCCCCTGCAAACACTGGGAAAATCACAGATTTAAACAGGTTAAGGGAACACCTGATCTGGTAGAGACAAATGACATTTTTATAAATAAGCAGGAGATTTTATGGGATAAAATCTCTTTTCTAATATTTTCCAGAATGTTACCAGACCTGTGTTGCTAGCTGATCCGGGATGCAGTCAATTCTCTCTGCTACTGGTGTATTCTGACATTGTGGGTAAAAGTCTGTCAGGGAAATAAAGCAATGAGTTAATACCAGGATCTCTAAACTGCAGCAAAAACTGGATTCCCTCTGAACTCAGCACCTGCTCCTGCTGCCTGCTTCCCCAACAACAACAGAGATCCAAATCACTATCAACCATGGCTTCTGTGATTCATTTTTACCTTTGGAAAATGGCACATGATTATTTCAGATATGAAAACTTCACTGTAAATTTCTGAGCATATAGGTAATTTTGATAATTTTATTTCATTAGTCCACTTTTCAGTAACTCCTGTCAATGTGCTCTGCTTCATTGAAAATATGTGCAAGACTAAAAATTGGAAGAACTTTTCTCTTCTTAAACTGGGCTGTCATGGTGCTCCTTCCCCTGAGCCAGAGTTTTCTGCAGGAGCTGGAATTGGAGCATCAGGGAAAAGCACCTCCATTAAAATGCTCCTTTAGATTTCAGGTTTGTGGGACTGAATTTAAGGTGGGCAGCTTTAGCTGATCAAAGGGAGCACTGAAGGTTACTTTATGTATTTGGGAACTGTTTGTGTCTGGAACAAGGGCTGTGAAGTGCAGGGATGTGCCCTGGGCTGAGATGGACACACAGCCCCAGATTTGCCTCTTTGCATCAGCTGCACTTGTGCTTTTTGCTCAAGAAAACTCCTGCTCATGAGAGACACAGCAAAAAAAAAAAATCAGATATTAGTCTGGATGGGCAGTTCTACTAAAACACTGAGGTGGTTGCCTTGTATAAGCAATAATTTCTATTTTTCCACCCTTTTCAACTCCAAGATCCAATCCTTGTGTGGGAATGGAATTACACAGAATGGGACTGGAAGTAAAGCAGGTGCTCTGCATCACATCCCTGGAACACAAGGGTTTCCTGATTTATCAGTGCATCAGCAAGAAACACTGGGGGATTTTAGGATTATAATAATGCTCCACACAATTTGGCCTCTCCCACATAGGGATCGGGCAGATTTTTTTCAGTGTTATCTTTTTTTTAATACTCAAAAAATTGAAATTATCTGAGCTCTATGTTCCTAAAGACAGTCCAATCAGTGGAGGGAGAGATAAAAGATTTTTCACGACCATAAACCCTGACTCACTCCATTTATTGCATCCATCACTGATAACTTTGATTGTATCACCCACAGGAAGGACTGCCCATGATTCACCTTTGGGTAATGATAAAAACATTTGGACACTGATAAGAGCAGGCACCCTGAGCCAGATGCTGCTTGGGTTTTTGCTCCTGCAGCAGCCCTGGGAAGCTCTCACCTGGAGATTTGACTCCGGGTTGCCCCGTGGCCAGCAGCCCAATGAGGACACAGGCGATGACAGTCACCACGGTGAAGAGGGCAATCAGGGTGAGCTCCAGCCCACTGAACTTCCTGCCCATCTAGAAACCCAGAGAAACTCCATCAGCCAATGTGAAACACAAGCAACAGCTGTGGGTTACATTTCCAGTTTATAAATGTTGCTAATTTAATAAATTGTTCTGGTTTTAAGCCACATCACCTAACCCCGAGGCTTAAATAAAACTCTCCTTAAAGACTAGGTGCAACAAGTCTCCAGTTCAGGATAATTCACCCAGTGCAGATTATGAAATTATCACACTGAGAAATGTATTTTGGTCCCTGCAAATCACTTAACACAGAACAATTTAATCCTGAGATTAACCCATGAAGTTTCCCACAGGTCACTAAAATTCCTGAAACAGAAAACAAATAAAATCTTCTTCCCCTTTTTTCATTTCCTAAACTTTCTTTTCTCCTTTAGAGCAAACACAAGGTTATTCATTTAAAAAGGAGGAATGTGATTTGTTAAAAAATATACTTAAGAAAAGCTGGAATAAACTCTGAGGGAGTGTCCAGGACACGTGTGGAAGGCAAGCCAGAGATAAATTGCTTTTTTGTACAGTGGCAGAACAGATTGTGTACAAGCACATGGCACAGTGGCTGCTGCTGGAATCACAACAGAAATATGGGAAATAACTCAATGGAGTCAGTGCCTTAAAAAGCTGTGGAAAACACCATGGTTTTCCCAAATTCCTTTTTTATATTTTGGTGAGAAAGGCGTGCTGAGCCAAGGGGGCTGTGCTGGCTCAGAGAACAACCCAGAGCCATCAACACTGAACTGTGCACCAGCAATCAAACTGATTAAAACTAATTAAAACTAATTAAAACTAATCTCAGCAGCCAGATCTATACACACTGGCAGCTACTATTGCATTTAGCTTGTGGTTAAGGGCATTTAACGCCATAAACCAGAGTTAAATACAGAGAAATTGGTTCTTTTTTTAAGTTAAGGAAGTGTGGGAGCACGTGTGCATTGCACTGGCACATCAGAACACTTTTACATGTTTTAGCAATGACCCACAGAAGTGAAAAATACTTTAGAATGAACTATTTTGTGTGTGAAATAACAGTTTAAATCATTGTGTGCACCTGTTGCCATTTTTAACCCATCACTCTCCCTCCATCACAACCTAAAATCCCCTTTTGCTGCATTGCCCCAGATGGTATCTTCCTAAAACTTAAAAACCCTAATGTTAATTTTTCTGAAAAGCAGGGTTTTATTCAAGTTCTTGTCATTAAAACCTTCTATCTCATTGAATTTCAGTTCTTTCTTCTCCTGGTCTCCCTCCAGACCCTAAAACATTGGAAATAAATCCTTATCGTTTATAAATCTGTGTTGTGTGATGAGCATTCACCAGCGAGGCAAAGCTCTCCAGAACCTTGGAATAAATAATATGCAATATAATATATATTTAAACAACATAAAATGTTATAATATAATAATATATATTACAATAATATAATAATACATATTTAAACAAAATATATATATTAAAAAAATGAAAGCCTTACCTTAAAGTTTCTGTTTCATTTGCTGCTCCTGACTGTGAAGTTCACCATCAAACCTGGGCCTTTATGAGCTGCTGTTATCAGTTCTCAGCTGTGTTTGCAAAGCCCTGGACCAATGGCAGGCACAGCAGAATTACAGGCAGATTACAGACACTCTTTGGACTAAACACTCTTTGGACTTCAATATGAAGCATCAGGTTCTGCAAAGGAGTGAAAAGCAGCCATGAAATGCCAAGCAGCTCATCCAGTGGCATGACTGGGTTTTTTTAATCTGTTCTTTTTCCATATCTTTGTTACTTTAACCTTCATGGAACCCTCATGTTCCTCATGTATTATTTCTGCTTAATCACCTCAAGAAGTCATTAAACATTCTCAAATGAGGGAAAGAGCTGTTGAACATGTTGCAGGGGAGAATCAAATTTATGACCATTAAAATTTTTATTGGAATTAACTATAAAATATTAATATTAAATCAATATAAACAGATTTCAGGGATAGTACTAATAAATGTCAAAAGCAGATGAAAAATATGAAAGATTAACACAGAAATGTCAACATTTTATAGCAAAGAGACTTCAATCATAACCTTAATATGAATGCTTCACACCTAACTGGTTGTTGTCTTTTTCTTGCAAATGATAGGTGGGATTCTAAGATTAAATCTGCCTTTTCCAAAGGAAAGCTTTCAATTAATATTATTATGAATATTTACAAGTGAATTTTCAATAATAAAGAAATGGCTGAGAAGTGCTACTTGTTTTTTTTTTTACTGCTCATGAATTTACTCCAATTCCTCCATCCCTCACTCTGCCTGTGGAGCCCCAGGAATGAGAAATTTGGAATATTTCCTGATGAATCACAGAGGGGATGGGCCCCTTTTCCTTAGACAGCACTTAAAGGAAGGAAAATCAATGGCACACACAGAGCACTGGGGCTTTCCTTCCTTTCCTTCCTTTCCTTCCTTT